>JAUTBZ010174720.1:0-10101 GCA_032361785.1 Lepetodrilus galriftensis | reverse complement strand
TATGTACAGATGCTGACAATCATGATGTATGTACAGATGCTGACAATCATGATGTATGTACAGATGCTGACAATCATGATGTATGTACAGATGCTGACAATCATAATCAATATACTGATGTGGACAATCATGGCCCATACACAGATTCGTACAATCATGATCCAATAATACAGATTTTCGTCAATCGTTACAACCATCATTTCGTGTACGTGGTACAATCGTGATTGTCAGATTACTATGGGGGAAAAAAGCATCCAACGTGACCTAGAAAGAAAAATGCCAGAGAAAGGGTCTTTGGGAACAGCGATATCAGAAAGGAAATGCACGTCATTCATATTATCTCGTGCATGTCTCGCGCGAAGACAAGATCAAAGGCATGCCGACTGCTCAACGAAACAATTGTCCCTTGGATTCGAAATATCCTTTTTCCGTCGTCGTCTTTTGTCCGGTTGTTAACGGATCGCGTTGAAGCATGCTTTTCAATCATGGCAAGTTTATCTGCAATTTGTGGTCGTTTCCTTATGTTATCGTCAGAACATTGCATATTGACAGTGGTATGTATATAATTTGGAATAATGCATAGCGCACAGTAAATTCCCCCATAACTTAGGGGGGCGGGAAAAGACGTTGGGGTGGGGGGTGGGGGTAGTATACAATGGGAGGGGTGAAAGTATAGATTATTTTGCATTGCGCATTATAAAATGTGCTTACTATTCTATTTCGGAATTCCTTTCTAAAATACCACAGGACTCGTAATTCAACTATACCTCGGTGTTGGCGTCTGTGTTTTGTGATTCTCTATAACAGTTTGGTAATTTTGCAGTACGTACGAAACCCAATTATGTGCATTCTTTGATCTTTAAATGACTCGGCAAAATCCTGGTAACGGGTGTCGTTCTTTACGGAGTGCGTTGTCTCCCTTGTAAAAGAGCTCTTTGTTGAAGGAGATAATCTCTTATCATAACCATGACAACAAAATATTATCCTCGGCCCTCATTTGGACTTCAAGTTCTTTTTTAACAATCCATTTTGAGTACTAGCGGGAGTTAGGGGGGTGTTGTTGTGCGAGTTTGACGGGGGCTATAAGAATAGAAGTGTTTTACCAACGGTACAGATGTTAGAAACCCGAAGGAGAAAACTCATTTGACTTTTAATTCCAGGCCAACCCGAGCATGTATTTTTTTGCAAAAATATTTCAGTAATCCCGGGTCGTTGACAAAGAAAGACTCGTACTAATACAGCCGATCATTCTGCTTGAAGTGAGATTCAAAATAACATTCACATAGGATTGTGGTCCGTGGACAGACTTTCGTAAAGACTAGCTTTGCTTTGAAGCATATCAAATATTTTCGGATGAAACAAGTTTTCTAAAAGATTGTCTAGATCTATATTCATGATTTCCCTACGTTATAAACAAAATGTAGCGATAAAGAATATTTATGTAAATTAGATGCTAATTTAGAATAAAGGTGCTAACAATCCTATGGATGATCTGACACAGTCTAAAGTGTGTACATTTATTACATATGTAGATAAGTGTATTTAAATTTATTGTGCAGTCTCCTGAAATACAGTTTTTCACGGATATCATTGATAAAACTGGTCAATAAATATTATTCAGTTTACTGAGTTGGAAATTCCAAATGAAAAGGTTAGTTTTTATATCTGTGTTTGTGAGTGGTTTGAGTTTAGGGATCATTAAAGGTCGGGGGATGGGGTTTGGGGTGGGGGTGGGTTCCAGAGATATGATACGGGTGGGGTTATAGGAGAGAGGGTTCGGCGCGTGCAGTGTGTGTGTGTGTGTGTGTGTGTGAGAGAGAGAGAGAGAGAGAGAGAGGGGAGAGAGAAAAAAAGAGATATATATAGATAGATAGAGATAGAGCGAATGATAGAGAGAGCGCGCAGAATAAGGCAACCGGAAATGGAACCTGAAGACGTCTTGACACCAGGCCTACCGTATCGTGATGTGCCAATGTGTGCAAGTACCTTGTCCTTCGCCATCAGTCACAAAATACGTCCCCCTTCGTCCCATCGTTAACAACAGATAATATTGTTCGTTTATCTAATAAACACTGTCTTGCACAAATATTCCAGAAGGGTGTATTGTTTGCTATAATTTATAATCATCTTTAGGAATTCATTGGAAATTAAGAACACTACTTTGTTTTAAGATACTGTGGGATTTGTTTATTACAAGAAACGAATTACAATGCTCATTTTAGAATACTTAATTTCTCTTTCCAAATGTCGTTACTCAAAGATCTATGAGTACACTATCAAATATTCATTTCGATAACATTAGTGATGATCATACCTCGCTATTGTGAGCGTTATATCTTGCAGGGGGTGGGGGGGGGGGACAATTCCTTCATATATCTTCAAGCAAATGTCCATTTCTCTACAGCAGCCATGCATGTCGCAGACTCCTATCTTTGTTTTTTCTTTCTTTTAGCTATGTGAGGATTGTTCAAGGACAGGAAAGAACTGGTATTGTTAAAAAATGCAAGGATTGTTCATGGACAGGAAAGCTGGTATTGTGTCTCACCCTGTGTGTTCCTACAAGCAGATAGACGCAGTGTTGTTTGCACGACATGTGTTTAACGCCGGGTCAAGGGGCAATTGCACGTGCCAAAGACGGAATGAAATGCACACCAAAATTGATAGGCAGGGAAACGTCATCTCTTTATGTCCTTCCTATAATACCCGAGCGTCCAGTGCATACCTACATTTCGTAACTATTACAAAATCTATCCGTACTCGCTTCCTAACAATCATAACAACCGCTTGCGTCTTTTCTCTGTGGGAAATTTATGGCTTTAGGAACGACTGTGGTCTGATTTAAGGGTAACATATCACGCCAGGTTTGGAGACAGATTAGAGCGAGGTGAAATCTACACGCCCGGAGAAAGGGCGCTTTGACAAGAAATACGACGTCTTGTTTACACGTAACTGGCAACTTTAGTGTAAACAATTGGGCGGGGCTCGCTTCTTAACGCGTGTACGGTAAATTACGTTTTGAAATGTACATCATTTCCCGCCGTGTACATTGCTGTCAGTCAACAACAGCCGCTGGATTCGGATGCATTGCAAAGAAGAAAAATAGATCTAAAGCATCTCCAATTATCCTTGAATAGTATAGTGTAGGGCCTACTTTTTTTTCCAGTTTCCAAAAACTAGTTTGGTTTATTATGTTAGAATCTCCATAAAGAATTTACAATTATCGTGATTATGTTTCAAAAGTAATTGTATGCAAGATATGATATTACGGTTAGATAATGGGTATGAATTGTTGACCTAGTTTGGTAGTAGGTATCAACGGGTATTTATGACGAAATGTGTTGATAGTAAAAAATATATATAAAATATATACAATTTAAGTATATTCATTAAATTTATTTTTATCAATGAATACAAATTTGTCTATTCATTTGTCAAAGCAAAGATAAAAATGTCAACATATATTCTAGCCGATATTGACCAAAATAAATGCATACACGTACACATTAGTATTTATTGATATATTTCTCATTGCCAAAACAATCGTAAAATGCATAAAGAAAATATTGACAGTAATTATCCTAGCATTCGCTTTGCGGTTAGTAGGTGCAGAGTGATACGAGTATATCTGCTATTGATTGTAGATATCATTTATTTCCAATCTATCACTTGGGAATCGACTAAAGAGCGACTAAAACGACATTTTCCTTTTTCCGACGGGCGGTGTTTGTGTTTCGTCGCTAAGGCAACTGTCGAGTTTAAATATGCCATAAAACGGTCGGATTCCTAACCATAATGAATTGATACGCCCACTTTTCGCTCGCCTCATATGCTTTATGACGTGTACTATGCCGAACTTTCTGATAACAGCCGATATATGACTCCCAGTAGATATCGTGGTTTGGGGTCTAGAGATTGCTAATAATTTATCGAATAATTAATCTACTTACGCTGGTGTGTATACCAATTATTCTTGGTCAGTCCAACGACCAAAATTCAATTTAAGGAACGCTCGCTGTATTATTTAGATAAACATTATTCTTGAAGATTCGGAATTACATTTAGGTTTAGATAGGGTAACCTATTGATTTCTGTAAATTATAGGAAGTATAATACTTGTTCTCAATTATAATAGGTGTCACCATTGTATGATAAATTTGGTATTCGTTAATATCCTAAGAAATACTAGATCTCCACGATTTCATTCAATATCATAGAGTCTATGTTCACTTCCAAATGCAGTTTCTTGTTTTGATTTGGTTTGGGTTTCCGTTCGCTAGTCAACAAACTAATGCATAAAAATGTTGGCAACTCAGAAATCATGGATATTTTATCATTTCCAACATTCTCAATCCAAGCGGATGAAGCATTACATTGCTTCATAGTCGAGTATGATTCATAAATGTATACATAATAACACCTTTAATTCACTCGCTGGTCTATTAATCTCGATGGATCAAGCCAGTTATCACATCTGATCAACTTACTTCAGTGTATTTGAAACAATTTACCCTTTCACTTTCATGAACTGAGTTAAAATCAAACAACGCGATTGGCCAGCCAGTAAAGGGCAGACAACTCTAATATCACGAAGTTAATGGCGCCTGCAAATCATAAAGCCTCCGCTTCGAGCAAATATTTTCTCTTAGTCTCCTGTCGCCTAGTAAATTGCTCATTATCAAATTTTGCGCGTATAATATTCACTTTCTATCGCCGGGACAAATGCGTTAAAGGGACGCCGCCTTAGGGGGATAACTCGTGAAAATCCCCCTTTTCAGGGGTCCCTTGAGAGGCGAGTTTTCTCGAGGAGGAGTAGGCATATCACGTTGTTCAGTGTATTGTAAAACGAATAATTTCCTGCATCGATGAAAATGACATCGTATTACCTTCCAACTACGGCAGCGACTGAAAGCTGAACCGGTCATTAAAGCCCCAAGAGCGATGATTACTAGGTACACAATATGTGTATCTTTAACAGAGTTGAGAAAGAAAACGGGGGTAGATTTTCACCGGCGGGAGAGTAAAAAACACGACTCGGTATTTTACGATTCCAGATTGACGGTGTGCGGAGTTCATGTGGTGCAGGACTTAGATAACTGCCACCCGTTTATCACGGAGGAGTCGCTCGGTACGTCAAACACTTAAGCTCCGAACAGGGCGTGTACAGTTGAGTCGAGCTGAAACGGATGAAAGAAAAATCTACAGATAAATATGTTAGCGCCATATTACATAGAAATATGTTTCACTTCGAAATTGGTTTATTTCGACGTTGTGTGTGGTTTATTTCGACGTTGTAAAAATCACTGCAGAATTTCTGCAAATGTCAAGTCTAACTGTGATGTTAGGACGAAAATATCACTTACAAAATTGGTACTTTCAGTTGGGTAAAGTTACGGGTGTTATCCGCAATTAAACTTTGCTTTGAAAAGCGTAACAGATTGCTAAGAGTTGCGTACACAATTTCAAGGTCGATTCACGTTACAAAGTCAACATGCCCTTTGAGTGTAATAGTGCAATTGTATCCCGCCTACACCCATACTATAGATTTACGTTGAAAACATCGTAGTTTAAGCACTAATACACATTAAGGATTGTTATACATACTAGTATACGTAATCTGTTATTATCTAAATTATAGAATTGAATGTGAATTATTTTTGCAGTTTTGCACTTTCTACGATCAGACTTGGTTTTGCATTTGTCGATTAAACATGCCCTAGCATCTTCCAAACTGTTACATATTTTTATTTCGTGATTTCAATTACATTTGGATGTTATATAAACGAAACTGTCTCTGCGAATGGATATTCCTGCACCTTGCATTGTCTTGAAATGTTCTACTATCCCTCTCAAACCGGTTGGAGTGTACTGGTGTACATTTCGTGCAGTGTAACCCTATCTATTAGTGGGTGGAACCACGGGTGGGTGGGATTTTTACAGCCGTACTTAGATGAGAAGTCGGTCACCGTGGATATTGGATATTGCCATCCCAATCCTGACTCAATCGCGCAAAGCTACCGTGTCCTGGCCTTCGACAATGCAATGAGAACCCCAGTGGATTACCATAGGTTAAAAAGTACAGAGGTGTCCCTTAAGACACAGAACCAATAAATTACAAAATATTTCAACTGAAATGCTTTCTCATTCTATAATCAGACGTTGGTATTGCTACTGCCAAAATATAACGAAAGCCTTCAACGTGAAGAGGGTTGAGCATCATTCTGAAATCGCCGATGGAACGGTTCCTGTGATGTTTCTAGACCACGGATATAATAAGTTATTGTCAATGAGTCTCAAGGGGTACTTGTGTTGATGAACACCGCCTTCTTGCAACCAGTAGCCAAACGCCTCACACTCACAGTGACATCTACTATATACTGTAGATCTATATGACGAGCTAAGAGTTTTTTGCAGGCACCTCAATGAAAACTGACGTCTGAAACGGTAAAACGTTCATATGAGTACACTCTCCGTATAATCTTCATGTATACGGTGACTGAAAATGTAAATTCTGCATCATTTCCCGTAGATCAGCTTCATAGAACATAATACTATGCATCATCATGTGTGACGTGTTGATGATGATGATGTTACAGATTATATGTAATAAAGCTGGGGGCCTATTCTCGAAACGTTCTTACGATCGTAAGACAATCTTAGCGATTCTTATAGTATATGGCTACGAAGTTCGTAAGTACGTTTCGAGAATAGGCCCTCTAATCTATGATGAATCCTTGATGCATAATTTTCTTTTTTCTTTGATTTCATCGTAATTATCAGTACAGTGTTTGTGTTTGATCATAATAATCAGTTTTCTGGTTTCATTATAAAATCAGTTTTCGTGATTGATCATAATAATCCGTGTTCTAGTTTGATCATGAAAATTCGTATTCTGGTTTGATCATGAATACAAAAATAAAATCTGTTTTCCGGATTGATAATAATTACCAGTATTTAGGTTTGATCATAATAACCCGTCTTCTAGTTTGATAATAATACTCCGTGTTTGTGGGTTTGATCATACTTTTCCGTTGGCGAATTATCGCCGAGTATATATATGTATATTAGTAATCTCCGTTGTTATTTCAATTCAGCTTGGTGACTAGCAATTAATAGTATACCACTGGTACTATACAGTTGCCACTAACAGCAATTCGTCTATACTAGTTAGTATTCATTATTTAGGTAGGTAAAACAAGGGTAATCCTGATACTTAATTATGTACAAGCACATTGGCACTTCTGCACAGCATGTCATTTACACTTCAGCAATCTCTTCCGTAGACATGGGCACGATATCACGAAATGTTTTTGAGTAAGAATTCATGCTCAAACTCACTTTATTTGATCATTTCATACTCATATTCAAAGTTTATGAAACCTGTCTAAAAATTTGAATTGATCATGAAATCAGACTCAAAAAAGTTTCGTATTTTCTCGGGACCATGGTATCGTTTCACGAAGCTCTCTTATCTCCTACGAGACCATAGCTCTCTTGTAGCGATCTCTTATACATGACGATCGAGCACCTGCGAGAGAACTGTGGTCTCATAGTGGATAAGAGAGCTTCGTAAAACGATACCCAGGTATATTGTAATAAGAGAAAGAATTAAATGCAAAATATGAATGTATGGAGTATTGTTGCTATCCTTGATGCTTCTGTACCTGCCGTGATTATTGAGTCGTACCGTAACTCACGCTTGTTACTTGTTCTCCCATCATAACCATTTCGCTGTGACGTCACTGAAATCCTGAAGATCCTTCTCACTCGTCATATATACTGTATATATAATTCATTCACCTCTTGTTCTACGTTTCACGAAAGTGAGTGAGTGAATATGGAGTTTAACGTCGCTGCGGGAATCGTTCACCCATTTGCGACGATGTTT
Source organism: Lepetodrilus galriftensis (assembly GCA_032361785.1). Taxonomy (NCBI): domain Eukaryota; kingdom Metazoa; phylum Mollusca; class Gastropoda; order Lepetellida; family Lepetodrilidae; genus Lepetodrilus; species Lepetodrilus galriftensis. Next base: position 2,216 of record JAUTBZ010174720.1, on the reverse strand, counting down.
CAAGTCCGGGCGTATATATCAAGGTGACGTCATTTCTGGTGGGGGTGTTATTCTCCAAACGTTCTTACGAACTTCTTAGCCAAAGAACAGTTCGTAGCCATATAGTATACTATAACAATCGTTAAGATTGTCGTAAGAACGTTTCTAGAATATGTCCCCTGGTAAGGTATAATGACTGCATACTCATTGACTATACGTCCGAAATACTGAATGACCTGTTCGTAAAACGCAGAACATTTTCGTATGATCGTTAGAACGAACATTAACAGATCTTCACTTGAATATTTCACACATCGATGTCTTTGAAGTTTTCCCAAATATTGTATATCGTATTGATCCTTGACTACAGTGATACCCGTGCTGTCTTGATAGGGTTCATTTGGGGGAGGGGATGGGGGAGTTGTATGGGTGTCCTTGTAATGATGTATTGACTCATTACTAGGCAAAGTATTTCAAGAAATAGTCCACGGAAATGAAAAGAGGAAACCCTTTCATATCAATATTTGTCGTCTTGTTATCGTTCATCACAGAGACATAACAAAAACAAGAAATTAATCGCGGAAAGACATCATTGTTCAAACAAAACTCCATCCTAATTAAATCTTGCACATGCGCAGACGGCCGCCCCGAAGGTCAGACTCATCACAATTGGTCGAGAGATGTACTATTTCCCTCCGGACGTTTATGACTTGTACTGACTGTAAAAGACCTGGTTTAGACTCGAGCAATTATTTCTGGGCTTTAATAATCATGTTTATGAAAGGTTGGAGTGTTATTGGTACTGCTCGTCTTAGACAGGGGGAACACTACACAGACGCTAAAAAGACAATAAATCTAAACACAAGTATATTTATGTGTGTTTCATTCAGTCACCGAGATGACGGGTCAACATGGTAATTTCACGTGTAAATTTGCCTTTAGAGATAATGCTCACTTTATTTTCATTTGTTTTAATGACGTATGCGATCGACCCACGACTCGCACGAAGGAATGCGATGTTGTAGTGTTCAATACAAAGTATGAAACGCATTACGAGCTGTTACATTACCAAATGGCATGGGCTGTATCAATAACGCCATATAAGTAGTATTAATTTGCTTTATTAATAACGTATTTGATTAATATGTTTTATACTCCATTTCATTTTAGTTTTATTTGGAAGGAATGGTCACATCGGGGTTATATGATATCTTAAAGTATATTTTAAGAAGGAGAAGAAAAATAAAATAAAATATTTTGACGTTTACAAAATTATATTAATACGAGTTGTAGATATTATATTTATTAATATATCAAGCAAAACTGAACAGCATTGAGTACAAAAGGTACAAATTAAATTTAACATGTATTGAATTGTCTCGAAGACGAGCACGGACATAATTAGCCTAGTAGTAGTCGTTGATGTGAATAAATGGGAATTAAAATTCTCTGGAAATGCAAACAAATGTCTGATGGCGATAACCAAAAGTAATGCAAGAAATTCAATGTCCTAAATTGGTAAGCTAATGTTCAAAATTGAAGCTAAAATACTACTTATCGCATGGATATCTAACGATAATACCCAACAGATGGATACAACATGATAATATCGCAAATTACATTCCAAAACGCAGAATTGTTTACGCTCGCAACGATATAAACAAATCTTTTAGAGAAACAGATGGCAGCTAGGAATTAATTCTTTTAAACAGGACGTACCTGTTATCTTGATTCTAGTTATCTTGACTGGTAACATGGGATTAAAGCGATAGTCTGTGTTCTTGAATAAAACGAATTTCAAGAAATAATTATGTTGACATTGGGTTTAGCAACGTTGACAGTAGCGATCTCTGGTAGCTTCTGTCCTTGTTTCGTGACATATGTTACATGTTAACGTGGTTAAAGCTTTGTTATATTACACTATAGTGTCGAGTATTGTATTCCTGAATTCATGTCACCCGTGTACATTTAGCATATAAACTCCAGAATATTAGGATTAATTGTGCGTGCATTAATCAATGTATTGTTGTCAATTTAAAGTTTTATTCAAGAAGAAATGAATAGGTTACAAGGTATTACTTAAATGAAAACCGCTCCAAGAGAAGGGGAAAAAATTATGGGGGTGGGGTGGTTGGGGGAGAAGAAAGAAAGATTAAGAATGAGAGATATATACACCTGGCAAAAAGTTAAGCGCCCCCGTATATATCACAATGACTTGCGTTGAAAGCCTGATATTC
>JAUTBZ010174709.1:0-10101 GCA_032361785.1 Lepetodrilus galriftensis | reverse complement strand
GTTGATATACCAGCTTTTCGTAGTTTAATACGATTGTATATCAAGTGTAAAGTTTTCTATTTTGTTCAGTATATATCTGTCGATATATTATGTTCTTTCTTATCTTGTCAGCAGTAGTGTAAATGTTCTACATCTCGTGTAGGCCTATGCATGCTTAGTACATGTGCATGTATACATGTACAATAGGCCTATAGGACAAACTCCTCCACACTCCTGATAAGTTGCCATGTGTTATGGATATTCCCAGTTAGTGATACTATGGTCAAGAATGTCTGCAGGATGCATATGTATACACGTACAGGAGTATGTTCTTTTGATGCTGAACATCTATGATCATTTTCCGCATATGTATAATTGAAATTCGAAATTACGTTTCGGAAAAGATTTTTAAATAACACAACAGGCCTGAGATTACGAAACCTTTTGAGTACCGGTATGCTCAAACTAAAACATTTGTGAACAAAATCTGAGCATGAAACCGTTCTTTAAAAAATATTTCGTGATCTCGAGGACAGTATTATTATTATAATATATATTAAAAAACATGTCCAATTTCTAATATAAAAAATATTTGTCAAGAGACTTTCAAATTCCTGTGGCAAAAGGTTCCATGCTGTCTATCGAACTATGGTATTGCTTTCACCCTTTCCAACTTAGGATGACATGTGAATGGTAAAACTTGGCTTGTTGTACATTCCTCAGGAAGTTGAGAAGGAACACCGATTGCACACTGATCCATTGATGGGGGATAATGTGGCAGCAGTTAGGATGTTAAAATATGAAAATACAGGAACTCGGAGAAAAGAACAGATAAAGATAGATAAATCTACAGCAGTTTATTGCCATACTTAATGATGATGAAAATGTACATCGTTAGGTTTTTAAAAAAAAGGACAGTAGTAGGTGTACTGTACAAGCAGTAGGTGTACTGTACACGCAGTGGTGGAGTGTACACTGATGCAGCGTACCAAGCACAGAATTCCGTCAACAAACAGCATCGGGTGTACAGGCTGGCCTGGGTGTTTCAGAGACACTCTAGCAATGGTAACGTTGGTCCAAGACTTGTCTGTATTGGCCTTTAGTTAGCAATCAACAGCAGTGGCATTATACAAGAGAGTACAGATTTGTATTAAACAAACCCATAAAATTAAACCAAATAGAAAAACAATTGAAAGAATTACATTGAATTTTACTTCACCCGGTATACTAAAATGGTCAAAAGTGAAAACTAAAATTAGTACACATTTAACTTTACTTTTCTGAATGATTGCAGGAATTTAGTGGCCCCCCCTAAATCACATTTGTTGTCCCCAACCCCACTAATCCACTCCTGCCCCACTAATCCGCTCCTGCTTAAAGCTGCTATAAAAACCAGTTACATGTCTTCGACCAACTGTAACATTGCTTTGAGTGTCTGTGGAAGTGTGTGTGTGATCTATACAAATTACAGTGGAAGCATATTAACATGTTGATCAGATTAACAACTGACAACTGAACAAGACATGTACAGGAAACAAAAGACCTTCATAGCATCATCTTCCGAGTGTCTAAACTTTGTGCTATGATATTTTTTTTTTTTTCTTGAGATATGAAATTTTACATTGACTTCCACAAACAACTATTGTAATCTGCCAATCAAAATGTGTGTTGATTAGCCAATCACAATTCTTGTTTATTGCAGAAAGGCGAGATTACTTTATGCAACACGCTGAAATCTATGAAATGTCTTTTCCTATTGTTGTAGTTGGTATTATTATTATTACTGTATTATTATATACCGGTCAACAATTATAAACAGTTTCTAACCCTGTTCAGAGTGAACATTCAAATACATGTATTCACATATTTCTACATTAAAAATTTAATAATAGTGAATGAACAAGTGACCTGAACATTATTTACAATACATACGGTAATGGAACAACACTTTTGCAGTGTTTAATAAGGCAATGCACGTTCTTATCACTTACAAGAATACATAGGTTTCTACAAACTTGTATTTAACCAAGAAATTCTTCTACTTGTCGCCTGTTTTTGACTTTTATTGCTATTCAGAAAGATGTAGACATTCTTGTCAACTAATAATGCTATCACATTTTCAACATGGAATGATATACAGATATATATCAAACCCAACAAATGTATATTTGCAGAAAACTGTTAAAAAAACAAACTATAACATCGAAGGAACATGAAATTCTTTACAATTGTTTTGTCTGTGGATCATATTAATAACAACATGCTTCAACATGTTCAGTTGAGAATTAAACAAATTTTCTTTGAAAACGAGGCAATTATTTGCACAAAAAAACATCTCGAGATACTAGTACAGTAAATTAGTTGCATGCATTCCGTACTTTATCGAGGAACACACTGACATATTTCCTGAAACAAACATAGCACAAGCATATAAAATATTCCGTAGCTCAAACTGCATACGGTACCATTGCCAATCACGCAATGTAGCAAAGTAGTGAGAACATTTTTTAATTAACCATCTCCCTGCTGGATTAGACACAGGCACTGCTTTTTAGGGCATCTCTGGTTACCTCCAGCATGGAGATAGTTAAATACATATTAAATCAATTGATGGTATAAATTTGTCCGCAATGGCATTCAGAATTTGGAAAATATGAAATTTACATTCACTGGGCATGTATATAATGCTATAAAACATTCAAGCCGACTACGGCCGATTGTTTGCTCCTTTCAATGCTGGGTTGAAACCTTTTAACCGGTTCTGTGTCCATCTCATCAGTGCTTCACACAAGACTAGTTTGTAAGTAAATATATGTATGAGAACATTGAAATGTACTAATTATAATGCAAACTGGACTAATTTACCTGGAAAATGACCACCAGCGCCGCATTCCATGAAATGTGCATAGCGCTAAGAGAGTAGTACCTCCATGTTTGCGTATAGGAGTTACGACTCTCGTAGCGCTACGATCGTTCTGTGGTATGTTGGCCAGGTCAATTTGACATCTCCTTACATGGTCGATATGAACCAATGAGCGAGTGATTATGGAGTATAACGCTGCAGGAATCTTTCACCCATTTGCGACGATATGAACCAATGAAAAATATTATTATTATTTTCTAAAGCAATAATACCAAACCACTAATAACAAATTGGACATAGGGATTAAATAGTTGGGGTAGAATTTAGAAACAATTATTTTTCTATTAGCTCAGAAATTTTAGGTGTTATTAGAAACATGACATTAATGTTTTAATACATGTGTTGATTTATTGTTCCTGAATCTAGATCAGACTGGTAATAATGAGTGAATTAAGACTAATGGTAGTAAAATGGTGGATATATACTGCTAGTAGACAAAGTTTGACATGTGAGATATATAAATAGGCATACAAAGTAACATAATGATTCAATGAATTGATCTTCCAACTATCAGATAATCATCGTACAAGTTATAACAGTAACGTATTATTTATTTATGTCGGTGTAAAGCGCATGAATATATTTACAATCATGAAAGAATCGGCCGTGCATCACCAGCACTATGTATCATCATAAATGACAAAAGGCACTTGGAAATTATAGAAAATTTAAGAACAAAAACATTTCGCTGAGTTGCATGTTGTGAAATGATACAATATAAGTGTGGGCAAATGTAAACAAAAATGTTTAAAAAAATCAAAAGAAAAAAAATAATCACAATATTATAAGCATAAATGGCGACAGCGTATATTGTCAAAATAGGACTAGCAGAGTATTAAGCACAGATTTATCTGCCCCTTGCATAGTTGAGGCATGTTGAATATTGTTGTATTTTTTTTTGTATGCTGCCTACCAAGATGGGCAATATTATGAACAGCGACCTTCAAACACAAATATGCACGTACTCAAAGGTACTACAGGAACGGTCGACTTTAATATGTCTGCAAAAATTGGCCCTGAGGTTATGAAACATTTTTGAGTACGATTTAATGCTCAACCAACAGTTTTTACTCAAATTTCGATGCAAAAATTGTACTCAGAAAGGTTTCAGAACCTAGAGGTCAGAAGTAAAACAAAAGAGGTAACAATAACAACAGACCTCAGATGAAGCCCCCAGCCCCCAAGATCTACCTAGACAGCCCCAAAGACTACCCAGACAGCCCAAAGACTCCCCAGACAGTCCCAAAGACTCCCCAGACAGTCCCAAAGACTACCCAGACAGTCCCAAAGACTCCCCAGACAGCCCAAAGACTACCCAGTCAGCCCAAAGACTACCTAGACAGCCCAAAGACTACCTAGACAGCCCCAAAGACTACCTAGACAGCCCAAAGACTACCCAGACAGCCCCAAAGACTCCCCAGACAGTCACAAAGACTCCCTAGACAGCCCCAAAGACTCCCCAGACAGTCCCAAAGACTACCTAGAGTGTCCCAAAGACTCCCCAGACAGTCCCAAAGACTACCCAGACAGCCCAAAGACTACCCAGACAGCCCCAAAGACTCCCCAGACAGTCACAAAGACTACCCAGACAGCCCAAAGACTCCCCATACAAGACTACCCAGAGAATATTACACAGGCACTAAGACTACCCACACAATCATCAATACGCCAATATGAAAAAGGTTTGTTTTCTACTTACTGAATACCACAGCACCTTTTGTTTATAAATGATAAAATTGGCTTCTGTGGGTTATTTTCTGACTGTAGAGACTCAACAATGATGTTAAAACCATAGAAGCAACGAATTGGTTACCAATTCCAATATGAATCAAATTCTCAAGCCTGGGTTTTGTATATAATTATTCTTGTTCAGCAGAATTATACCACAATGTCATTACAACTCGGAACTGAGAATACCGTATGTGTCTGGTACAGCAAAATTGGAAATTATCAGTTGAATAAATCATTTCCTTTAGGTTCACATTATGTCAATTTGGTTCGTTGGGTACGCTATCTTGAGAGAACATGTTCGTTCAGCTTGTTACAAAATAATATGGTAACATAATAAAATAAAAGTGAAGAAAACAATAATAAGGATAATAATAATAATAATAATAATAATTATAATGAAAAAAAGCAGTGTAATGATGTAACATAACTAGCATTTGAACACGGGACAGGTTCTCATAGTTAATTATATATAGTATCCTGCCCATCAGAATCTATGGGATCTTGTAGACAAAAAAAAATAAAATCAAAGAGATACATTATACACTATTGGCCCAGTGCACTTTGTGCTACAAAATATTACAAATAGTCATTTAGTCCATATGATGTTACACTGAATGAAAGGGCTGTACTATATGCGGCACTCGCCACTACACGGGTACACAGTAACATATACATGGTGGGGGGCCTAGCATGTTATAAATATACAATGTACGTTGTTTGAAAGCCTTTGGCACCTCGGACACACCAACTGGAGCAGGCTCTACACGTCTTAGGAATATTCTCAGTACTGGGTTGTACGGTATTCCACACTAATGTATGCGGTGGGCTGTTTGCTGATAGTGAACTTGCGTTGTGATTTGCCTAGATAAGGAAACACGTACTCATATACTCTTGTTATTATTCCACAGTTTGGTTAAAATAACCCCAATTGATGCCAATAATTGATTCATTGAATTAGTGCTTTGCGTTACAACTGGAACAATTCACCCATATGCAACGACAATAAAACGGCTTTAGTAACGAAAATAAATTATGTGACATTTTCTCACAATATTTTCTTTCCGATCATCACAGTTGTCTCCCCTTATTTTCTTCAAAACATAAAAACAGCTTTACTACTAAAAACAATGATGTGATAATTTCTCACTATTTCTTTTCCAAACATTGCAGTTGTCTCCCCTTATGACTGTATACAAAATACAAGTCAAACCTTCCCAATTCTGGTGTGGCCAAGTGCCAAAGGCTTGCACTGCCATACATCTGCAGACTAAAAGGAACAAGCTGGGATGACGAGTTCATGCTGGTGATGATTAATCCTGCTCTTCCTCTACCATCTTCTCCTCCTCTTCCTCCCCAGTCACTTCCTCCTCTTTCACTTCCTCCTCATGGTTTCCAGCTTCCAAGGCTTGAAGCCGGGTCTCCAAATCGTCAATGTGTGACCCCTGCTTCTTTACCATCGTCTTCAGCTGCTTCAGTTCGTCCAAGATTTCTTTGGGGTCAAAACCCTCGGAAGGTTTCTACAAGACAAAAACAATCTGACTGTTAACATTTATTTTTTCATTAATTAAATTTTTTTTTTTTTACTGGCGGTTATTGAACAAGAGTATGCAAAAACAAGATTTGCAATCAGAATGTCACTTTAAAAAAATAGTAAGACATCTTAGTAAATACTGCAAATGGAACAGTTTGTACATTACATCTGAAAACTTCAATTAAAATAAAATCTATTCAAAATCAATTAAAAATACTAGTAGGAGTATAATAAAATAAAATATTTACTTTTTAAGGTCTCTAGGTAAAAGATACTGAACACAGGGTTTTATCGAAATTGTAGGAAACTAAAATTATTACGAATTAAATGTGGAAACTCATGCAAAACACACAAACAGAATAACAAATATGTTGTGTTCAAAAGGTGAAAAATGCTTTTTTTTGTTTTTAAAATAATACACAGATAACTCAACTGTACACAAAACATGCAAATGAGTTTTAACTATCTAAATTATTTCTATATTATTAATATATTACTAAAAAAATAATTATTCAAGAATAACTTTCAAAATATTTATACAAATATGTACACCATGCAATACAAATAAACAAATATAGAATTGTATGTATAAAAATACAAAGTTTTCAAAACAATCTGGTTTGAAACTTGTAGTTACTGAATATGTATTGATACAAAATATAATATTATGGTAAACATTTCCAGACATGATAACAAGTTAATAACATCAAACAAAATCAAGAAACTCACAAACCTGAAACAAATACTGTGAAATATTAATATATGAAATAAATGCAATATGAAATGGTGAAAATAAACTATATACAGTAATACCCCAGTCACACCGAGATACAACAACGTACGACAGGTTATGACTTGGTGGTCTTGGTTGATTGTGGGTAGTCGCACGACTGAATTCAGCCGTAGGGAGGTTTTTGATCATGTTAAAAAAACCTGGCTGTGACCAAATTGGTCGTAGCTGGTCGTAGGTAGGTTTTCAATATTTGTACTCCTCGTCGCAGCGACGTTAAACTCCATGTTCACTCACACTTAATAGTTGTACAATGGTCGCGGTAGAAGTCTCTCTCTCTCTCTCTTTGTGTGTGTGTGTAATGTGTGTGTGGTGTGTGTGTGTGTGTGTGTGTGTGTGTGTGTGTGTGTGTGTGTGTGTGTGTGTGTGTCTTATGTTGTCGTGGTTGATCGTGGGACTTCAGAGTCTCACAACTTGTTGTGCTACTGCATGACTACATGCACAACTATGCGTTACTAGTTGCACGAATGGTCGCAACCGGTCACAATAAACAGAATAAAAACCCACAAGCAAGACTACCATAGGTCGCACAACTGACATGGTCGCAGGTCATGGCAGCTCTCAGTGTGACTGGGGCATAATCTATATAAAACTACATTTCTGCACTAGATGAGTTATCTCCCGTTTCAAAGGAAAAGTAATGCAGATTCAAAACTTTCAAGAACCTCTCTACAAACAGCATGGTAATTCAGAAGTGCCATAAGAGCCATATGACAGGAAATTTGTAATATTGTAATTTCTGATAAAAGTCCCATCTCGAACAATGTCCGACCAAGGAGAATGGAAATATCTTTGAACAATCAAAGACGTAATATCCAACCCCAATTAATTAAATTTAATAGGTCTGAACCCAATAATAATACGGAAATAAACAGTACAACTAGCATAGAATTTCTTCCAAAAGTATCACAAAAGTCGGGTAATCTGCTTATATAAATTCTATCCATTACTGAAAACTATTACGGTATTGAAAAACACGTTTGCAAGTGGCATATAATGAACGCAATTATTCTCAAAGAATAACTGCTATTGATAATTGAACGCCAATGTAAGAATTCCCAAGATTGTGCAATTGTTACGTACTGAGATTCTATGGAACAGAATGCTTATTTATCCACATGATGAACAACATTGGAATAATTTAAAAAAAATAAAAAATGAAGGAAATGATATAGACAGAAACAGACAAGCTATCGAATGACATGACAACAAAAGAAATCACACACTAATCATGCCATTATAATACCTATTTAAAAGTTAAATTATCTACTATCTAAACCATCTTTTCTATACTATTTTGATGAACAAACGACAAAAATCTCTTTCAATGACTTGGCATTGCAATTAAGTCTACTGTAATTCTCCTAATAATTCGAACCCTCTAATAATTCGAACCCTCTCATAATTCAAACCCTCTCATAAGTTGAATTTAATAACTTTTACCTTCTAATAATTTGAACCCTTTAATAACTCGAACCCTCTAATAATTCGAACACCAAAATTAGTCATAATTTCTTTTCCAGACCCTAAAAACAAGAGTAAGTTGTTGTTTTACGTCGCAGTGGGAATCTTTCGCCCAATACATGCCGATTAAAAAATACGAACATGTCCACACACTCGACATCGCCATAGACGAAGCAAGGAACACCACCACCATGCTTGGCTCGTATCAGAGGCGCGACGAACAAGCCGTGTCCAACTCCCCGTACACAGCGCCGTGCTTGAAGACAACTACAGAGAGACTATGGAACTCCTAGTGCTGAAAACACAGTGCAGAGAAAGCACAAATCCACGTCTCACCTACGACGGTGCTCCCGCGGAAACGCGACTATTATTGCTATATGTTAGATGACAACAACGCAAACATGCTGCATTACAAAACAGACAGTAAACACAAAGAAACGAGGCCCGAAAAAACAATCACAATCACAAGCAAGGCAGTAATACCAAGCGAGACAGGTACGTTAAGCTTTGGTTTCGTCCTCTTCTGATTCGTATTGTGAAAGTTTCTCTTCGAGAGATTTAATGCGTCGTTCGTGAGCTTTCACTATCAGTTTGAGTTTGCGCATATCTTCCAGAATTCCTTGAGGGTCAAATCCCTGTTTGAAATAAAATGGACACATGCACAAAGGATAAAAAAAATCAGCCATAATTACAATACCAGACATTAAATTATATCCGACTAAACTAACTTTAAAAAAATAAAAATATAAAAAATGATTCGCAGAAATTATATCGCCTACAAATAAACATGATAGATGCGTAAAGTAAAGCATATATTTCCGAAAATGAGCTATAAACCAAACTATGTAACTTGCTTCACTGTGACTTTGTGACACTGATTGCAAACAAAACAATGGCACAAACAGTATCACAACCACTTAGGTTCAGCAATAGTTCCTTTCTAATATTTCCATGCATAATTGTACGTTGTTTTGTTTTACCATCACCCTGGTCGCATGGATCAGTGTGCCCTCATTGCCCCTTCTCAACCCACTTGGGAGTATACAACCTAAGCTTCCATTTCAGGCACTAGAGGGTTAATATTCACAATCCCATCTGATCCTACCAGGTACCCATTCACAGCTGGGTAGACTGGTGCAGTGTGAATCTGAGCACTTTGTTGAAGTACTACATGACCTGGCCCCGAGATTACGAAACTTTCTGAGTACGATTTCAGGCTCAGGCTCAAAATTTACACGAGTTGAGTATGAAGTCGAACTCAGAAAGGTTTAGTAATCTCGGGGCCTGGGCTCGAACCCATGACATAGGGATTATGAGAGACTTGTTCCGGTGAGCAATATTGATATTTAACACATTCCAAATCTATATTGAGGACAATATCAGGAAAACCACACTTCAAACCTTCAGCAAATATGGGGTAGGAAACAACTTCAAACCTCTCAATACATTACTAGCTATCATCACTTCAAAACAGGAACCTGAAACAAACGTGTTTGTGCTCGACAAGTATTCTCCCACACTTTATTAAGACGTGTAATTATACTCAACAAAATTAATTAAGGGCCAGTAACCTTTTTGGACATATATATATGTAGCTTCATCAGGAATCGAAATTAACACTAGTTCTCTAGCCCGGGCCATTTCTCCCAATGCTAAAGGTATCCTAAGGACTAGTAGAAATTC
>JAUTBZ010174698.1:0-10102 GCA_032361785.1 Lepetodrilus galriftensis | reverse complement strand
CAAGCAACTGTTAGGCCATGGTTTTGGTTTTTAACACGTACGGCAGATTGTAGAATTTTTCAAGATATGACCGTGCCAGATATTATCAAAGGCATTTTCCGAGACCTTGGCTATACTGATTTTGAGGACAAGCTAACGGCAAGTTATCGTACGTGGGATTACTGTGTTCAATATCGTGAAACAGACTTCAATTTTGTTAGTCGCTTGTTAGAACAAGAAGGTATTTATTATTACTTTACACATGAAGATGGCGTACACAAGCTAATACTATCTGATGCGTATTCTGCGCATGAGCCTTTGCCAGGTGCTGCTGAAATACCTTATTACCCACCTGATGGAACCGTTGTTACTGAAGATGAGCGCATAACGAGTTGGTATGTATCAAAACAGGTACAACCGGGCAAGTATGAGCTTAATGAATTTGACTTTGAAAGACCCAAAGCAAATCTAATATCAAAATCAGTTATTTCACGTCCGCATTCAGTTTCTGACTATGAAATATATGATTACCCCGGTGAATATGTCACAACAGATAACGGTGATGAGTACGTACAAGCGCGAATAGAAGAATTACATAGCCAGTACGAACAAGCACAGGGCCAAAGCGATGTACGGGTGATGAAAACAGGTAGCTTGTTTACCTTGAAAGAACACCCTCGCGAAGATCAAAATAGAGAATATTTAATTTGTAGCGCAACGCATACCGTTAGTGGAGATGTTTTTGAATCTGCAAGTAATACAGGGGCCGTTTATAGCAATAGCTTTACAGCCATTGAAAGCCAAACACCCTATAGAGCCGCAAGAATAACCCCTAAACCGATTATTCAAGGCTCACAAACTGCGATAGTCGTCGGCCCCTCTGGTGAAGAGATACACACCGATAAATACGGACGAGTAAAACTACAATTTCATTGGGATCGATACGGAAAGTCAGATGAAAACTCATCTTGTTGGGTGCGCGTAGCACAGCTCTGGGCAGGAAAAACCTGGGGTGGAATTCATATTCCAAGAATGGGGCAGGAAGTGATTGTTGACTTTATGGAGGGCGATCCAGATCGACCAATCATCACTGGCCGCGTCTACAATGCTGATCAAATGCCACCGTATGACTTGCCCGCAAATAAGACCCAAAGTGGAATAAAAAGTCGAAGTACAAAAAAAGGCACAGGTGCTAACTTCAATGAAATCCGCATGGAAGATAAAAAGGGCAAAGAAGAACTTTATCTACATGCCGAAAAAAACCATACCAATATTACTGAGAATGATCGTAATGAAGATGTAGGGCATGACCGTACGCTACACGTTGGTCATGATAAAAGTGAAACTATCGACAATAATAAAACGATTGATGTATTAGCAAACCATAAGGAAACAATAGCACTTCGTAAAAAACTACGTGTAGGTATCAGTCATACAGAACAGATTGGTGCGAATATGACCATAATGGTGGGCGCTAATTTAACTGAAATGGTAGCTATCAATTATTCAGAAACTGTTGGTGCAGCAATGGAATTAACCATTGGTGCAGTACTTGTCCAATCAGTTGGCGCGAGTAAAACAGTTACGATAGGCTCTGATAAAAGTGAATTAATTGGCGCATCTAAAACAGTTGAAATAACGGATGATCAAAAAGAAGATGTAGGGGGAAATAAAAGTATTTCAGTTGGTAAAAATCTAAGTGAAAATATTGGTGATTCACATTCAGAAGCTGTTGCTAAAGATTATTCTCTGACGGCTAAAACAATAGCTTTAGAAGCTCAAGATTCGATCACATTTAAAACAGGTAAATCCAGTATAACAATGAAGAAAAATGGAGATATTGTCATAAAAGGTGTTGATATTAAAATTAAGGGCGCAAAATCAATAGAACAAAAGGCAATGAAGATCAAAAGTGAAGCAAGCGCCAAGAATGAAACTAAAGGAACAATGGTCGATGTTAAAGGATCAGCAATGGTTACAGTTAAAGGAGCATTGGTGAAAATTAACTAATGAGGAAATTTTAATATGGGTAAACCAGCTGCGCGCTTGGGTGATACAACTATGCATGGGTCTTCTCTTATAGGAGCAGCATGTATGACTGTTTTAATTGGTGGTAAACCAGCTTGGAGAATGGGGGATGTACATACTTGTTCAATACCCAATGCTCCACCTCCAGTAGGCCCAGGAACGCCTCATGGCCCAGGAGTAACTAGTATTATTATCCCAGACGGAGGTTCTGGGTTAGTGTTGATAGGTGGGAAGTTGGCTGCTCGTGTAGGAGATATTGTAGTGGAACCTGCTGCCTTAGTGCCATTACCTCCTCCCAATACAATAGTAATGGGAGAAATGACCGTATTGATAGGCATGGGAGGAAGCGGGGGTGGAGGTGGATGTCCTACCTGCTCTTCTTGATAAATTAGGAATTAGATAATGTTACAAACTCATTTATCTTCTGGCACTGTTTGTTTGAAGATTCCAGTACTATATTTAATTGGACCAATTCATCTTAGTTACTCATTGTCATACGATTCATCGTCTAAATATGAGAATGGAGTGGGGTTGAAGTGGAAGGTTCCTTATGATATTTCGCTTAAAATAAGTGATGAAACAATTATCCTTTATGAGCAAGGAGAAGAGTCCTTTCATTTTGCAAACAATAATACCGTTCCCTCTAAGAAAGAAAATGGTTATTCCTTACAAAAAACATCTTCAGATGGGTATGTTGTAACTTTACATGATGAAAAACTTCAATATTTTTTTCAAGGTAATAGTTCACTATTAAAAATTAAGAAAATAATGTCTGCAAATAGTAATGAAATGAGCTTTCTCTATGATAAGACTGACAACCTTATACGGATTGCGGATCCATTTAAACGAGTTTTAATTTTCACACACGTTAATGATCGAATAAAGGAAATCGTATTGAGTTCACCTCGTCAAAATGGGCGATCTGTAGTTATATTAAAATGTAGTTATGATTCAAGCAATCGATTGGTAACAGCTACTACTCGGAATAATGCTAAGCATATATTCACATATAAAAATGAACATTTAGTGAAATATACTAACCCTATGGGGGGAGTATATTGCGCAAAGTATGACATTCAATCTCATCGTTGCGTAAAAACATGGGAAAAGTCAGGAGGTATATCAAAGCAATTTTATTTTGATTTGGTAAAACATCGTACATTAGTTGTTAACAGCTTGGGATATAAAACCTTATATCAATTTAATGAAAAGAATCAATTAGAGGAAATTACAGACTCATTGGGTGGTATTTGGCAATATATCAGAGATGGAGAAGGTAACCTTATAAGTAAAGTAAACCCTGAGGGCGAAATTGATTCTGCCTCGCATATTAGCGATGATAGCAATGTGTACACGTCAATTGATGCAGCGGGTAATGTTCGAAAATTAATTTTTGATGATGATGGAGAAGTTAAAGAAAAAGTTGATGCTTGTGAGAACTCATGGCTCTATGAGTATGATGATACGGGAAATCCAATTCAGATTACAACACCAACAGGTATGTATTCGCGTTTAAAGTATAATAATATGGGTCAACTTAAGTCTGTCTCTACCCCTAACGGAAACAATATAAAGTATCAGTATTCTAGCGATAGCAGTCAGTTAAAAATTAGTGATACTGAGGGTCTAATTAAAGATCTCAGTTTTGATATGTTTGGAAACATATTAACCTACAAAGATAATTTTGGTAATGTAACTCAACGTATAGACTCACTGGCCTTTTCGCAAAGTATAGACTCATCAGGTGGTAAGAAATTAGTAGAATATGATTTACTTGGAAACCCAATAACTATAAAAAATGAACTGGGTGAAGAATACATACTTTCTTATGATAAGTATGGCCGATTGAGAAAAGTGATAGCTCCTTTGAATCAAGAAATAACGTATGAATATGATACTGAGGGGTTAATTTCTGCAATAATTAATGAAAGTGGTGAGCGTTATGAGTTTACTCGAAATGCTATTGGAAAAATTGTAACTGAAAAACAGTTTGATGGCATCATTCAACGCTATGAATATAACTCACTCAGTCGGGTTATTGCTAAAACATTACCTTCAGGTAAAAAAACACATATAGAAAGAGATCCTAATGGGATACCACACATAATTGAATATCATGATAAGTCTAGGGAGATTCGTGCTTTCGATGGTGAAGGGAGATTGTTAGAAGCACATGCTAGCGATAGTTCGCTATATATGGAATATGACCCTGAAGGGCGATGTGTAAAAGAAATAAACGATAATTACGAAGTTAACTATACCTATGGTACAGAACCTTATCCAAGCAAAATTATTTGTGAATGTGAAGGTGTGCTACAAACATTTACGTACGATGTTCGTTTCAGATTAAAGTCAGCTAGTGCAAATGATCAAGTACATGCAAAGTTAGAATACAATGATGCTGAAAACTTTGAAACTATACATTTAAGTTCAGGTCTTTTTCATACTCGTCGATATAATAAACAATTGAAAATTGAAGAACAGACTTTGTCATCTCAAAACGGTAGGATTATTTATTTCGAAAGTTATAAATATGATAAAACGGGTAACTTGATTGAAAGAATAAGAAAAGATGGACCTGTTTTCACATTTACTCATGACTTAGATGGATCCTTAGTCCAAGTTCAACAAAACAATAAAATTATTTTTAAGTATATTTATGATGCAACTGGAAACCTTAAATCTAAACAAGGTGGAAGTTATTTTAATGAAAAACAAACATATGATAGTGATGGGCAACTAACTTATATAGAAAGAAATAACTTATCAGCAAGTTGTAAGTATAGTGAATCCGGCTTATTAGAGACTTTTACTCAGATAAATGAACAGGGAGTGGATTACTCATATGACCCTATTTATCGACGTATTCAAAAGAAAACTAAAAAATCAGTTACTGAAACGCTTTGGACACAATACCACCCATTACTCGATAAATTATCAGATGATACAAATATAGAATATCTATTCCACCCAGTCATGTTCACACTTCTTTTCATATCAATAGATGACCAGTGGTACTACGCAATTAATGATTTTCATGGTGAGACTACTTGTTTAGTAAATATAGATTCAGAAGAGATAGAGTGGGCTAGTGACCCACTTGGATTTGAGTCGGATGTATATTTAGATAAACTAAACAAAAAAATGCCTTGTCGAGGTATGGGGCAATTTTGGGATAAAGAAAGTGACCTCTATTATCAATGGGCTCGTTATTTTGATCCCAGTATAGCTCGTTTTCTCACTCCTGATCCTTTAGGTTTACAAACTGGTTTAAACTTTTATAAATATTGTGAAAATCAACCATTTTTATTTGTGGATCCATTGGGGTTGGCTTCTTGTTCACCAAAAAGTGTGGAAGAATGCACTCAAATATTCAATAGGTTATATAAGAATCGGAACAAGTTAGAGGATCGTTGGAATGAATCATTTGATCCAAACTATGTTTTGCCTTTAAGCGGAGCTCCACCTAAAGGTAATCCAATAGTAAATCCAGTTAATATTCCTTTTCTTACAGCAACGGGTAGTGCAAATGGTAAACCCTCTCTATCATTAGGTGATGGAAGTCTGGGCTCTGTTGATACGCATATAGACTCTTATTATCAAGAACAAGGAGGGATGAAGAATAGGATACTAGATTATTATCAGGGGGATTGTGATGCTTATGCCGATGATCAGCAGAGAAGGGACATGAAAGAAATATGTAACTGGTCTGAAAAGGAGATGTCTCTTCCAGCTTATGGCTTTTAGATATCTTAAACTTATATGAAAAAAAAATATAAAAAAACTAATCAAGTTAATGATAAATTAGAAATGCTAGAGTTGTTGCTAGATTTTTGTGAAGAACTTCACGATCTCTATTCTGAAATTCATATAAATAACAATGATATATTAGAGCGAATTAGCCGAATTAACTTAATGGATGGAGTTGTTGATTATAAAAATATAGAAAAAATAGCTATAGGCATTCCAAAATATAGTTATAGAAAAAAAGCAGAAAAAGTCACAGGTATTTTAAATAAGATCGAGTCATGTAGAGAAGGTTATGATTTGAAGGATGATTCTCTTGGTTTAGTCTCCCGTAAGAATAAATACTACCAGAAGCTTTATGATGAACTTTTTCTGTTACAAGAAAGGATTACAAAAATTGCAGATGCGCAAAATAGTACCGTTAAGATATGGAATAGTAATCCACTACAGGAAAATAAATTCGCATTTAGAATAGCTTTAGATTTACTACACACAGAATTCAAAAATATTAAAAAAATTGTGAATCGTTTACAGGTAACACTTTATTTATAATTGCATAGTTTTAATACGATTCTCTGGTATAGAAAAAGATGTGAGATACTTTGTCTAGATTTAAAGTATACAGAGTATATATTTTAGATAGTTATTATATGTTGAGCATTTGAATGAAGATTAATGATAATACAAGTATTTTTTTATATGTTGAATCTGGGATTGAGAAAGGGAGTAAGTTTAATTTAAATATTGCAGAGAGGGCTGTTATTGGCAGGGAGAGTACTGCTGATATATGTATAAATAATGACTTCCAACTGTCTAGAGAGCATTTTGTATTATATTTTTCGGACTCAAATTTTATTATTAAAGACCTTGATAGCTCCAATGGTACAAAACTTAATGACAAAAATATATCGCAAGCTGTTTTACAGAATAATGATAGGATTCAAGCAGGTCATACCATCTTCCGTGTAAAGTTTGATTCAATCACTCCTTCTATAAAAAAAGAATTAAATTCTACAGAGAAAACTGTCACTGATGAAGGCTCGGTGTTCTCAATAGATCAAAATTTAGATTCAACTCTACCCGCCAATATTGTAAATAAAACGAGCTTTAATATAGGTCTTGTACTTTGGGAAGATAAGCATGGCAGGTATGGTTTAACGATAATTGCTAAAGGATCTTTCACCATTGAAGCTGATTCTGTTTCTACCTTTTTAGATAAAAAAATTCCTGTTTTCAATTATGATATTTTTTACGATGAAGATATTTTTGGTTCCATAAAGTATGAATCTGATTTAGCACCTTTCAAACCTGCTACAGATATAGTTGTAGTTGGTAAAGCATATTCACCTAATAAAAAGCTAGTTCAGGCTCTAGATGTTGGTATTAAGGTTGGTGAGACTGAAAGTGTCATAAGAGTATTTGGTGATAGGAAATGGGAGCAAATTGGTAATAGTAATTCATATAAAATATCTGATCCAAAACCTTTCAGTTCTATGAGTTTAGTTTATGAAAAGTCATTCGGAGGTGGAGACTTTGAACATGGTATTTATTGTGAGAGCAATCATATAGGTTGTGGATGTATTAATAAGGATAGTTTAAAAAATGCTGAACTACAAAAATTACCTAATTTAGAAAACCCTAATAACCTCATAACATCATTGAAGTCTAGGCCAAACCCTGTTGGTTTCGGCTTTCTTAGAAAGAATTGGGCTCCACGGTTACAATATGTTGGGACATACGATGAAGAGTACATGGAAAATGGGAGTCTTCGACAGCCTAAAGACTTTTCATATAAATTTTATAATTCGTCTCATCCAGACTTGCAAGTGTCAGAATACATCAATGGAGATGAACAAGTTGAACTTGTAAATTTATCAGCAGTATCCAGGTTAAAATTTAAACTACCAAATATTACACCTTATTTTTCGGTTACTAATGATGTCGGTAATACTTTAGAAAGAGTTAAAATGAACCTTGATACCCT
Organism: Lepetodrilus galriftensis; assembly: GCA_032361785.1. Lineage (NCBI taxonomy): Eukaryota > Metazoa > Mollusca > Gastropoda > Lepetellida > Lepetodrilidae > Lepetodrilus > Lepetodrilus galriftensis. The sequence continues at coordinate 2,364 of JAUTBZ010174698.1, read as the reverse complement.
TGTATTTATTCCCGATGAAGATGTTTTTTATCAGGTTTTTCGTGGAGTGTATGAATTAGATTCTTTTGAGGCTTTTCAAAAAGTCTTAGTAGAAGTGGATTCAGAATCAACCAATGATTAGAGTGATACTAAAAAGATTTTATATTCATCAGCTTGAGTATAACCTCATAGTCCGTTATTGAGACCAATGCAGCGGCAAGAGATTGCAAACTTTAATGAAGAGCTATTTAGTTCTATTGTTTATTAAGAAATTTTATTTAAAGCACCATCCCCCTTTTTAGGACTTTTTGTAGAATTTAGCTTTTTATTAGGCTAAATAATTCTTAAGTGAATCTATCACAGAAATCTTAGAAAAATTTAAATACAATCATACCGCTATTACATTGAAGTAATGAGTGCTTATTTGGAGGTTGCTATGTCAGATTTAAGTCTAAAAGTATTTCTATATGCTAATTCTAAGAAAGGTCATCAAGTGGGCTCAGGTGAATGTTTTGATCTGGCTGATCTTGCATTAAAAAATGCAGGCGGGAAAAGACCTAAAGACTATGGAGATATTTCCTCTCCTTCTACAGATTATGTGTGGGGAAAGTTTATTGATTATCAAAAGGCGAGACCTGGAGACATCATACAATTTTCGAACTACAAGTTCACAATGCATATTGAGGAAGAAGGTTATGAGCCAAGAGATGGCTCATGGGAGCGACCACATCACACTGCGGTTGTTTATAAAGTAAAAGATAACGGTGAAATGATTATTCTAGAACAGAATGTTAACGGTAGTCGTAAAGTACAAAAAAACAGTGTGTTTTTTGGTTCTCCCGCACCGTTTAAAAAAGGCAAAGAGAAGATCACTGTTAAAGTCACTGGGACTTATAAGTTCTATAGAGCGCAGCCTAAATAATTCACGGGAGACTGTAACAAAATCTGTGTAATTGCCTATCATTAATCCAACAGGATAAGGATAGGTAAAAATTATGAATAAAGCACACATCCCCCTTTTATGGTGTTTTTGTAGAGCACATCCATAGGAACTTAGTTAAAAATTGTTACCAACTCTTCTTAACATTCTATCAATTGCCATTGTTTCATTTAGGCTGGTAAAGGAAACTGATTCTGTACTTGGAGTAATATGAAAACCACCAAAATTTGCAGTAATACCAACTGTTTGTCTGTTAATTGTCTGGGGAAGTCTTCTTCCTGGGGTGTTTCTTGATCTAACTCCATCCATAATTTGAGATGATAAATATGCACTCCCTCTCTCCCGACTCATTTGTATAATTGCTCCTAAAGGTCTTGTTTCTAGTCTTGTCTCTATTCCTCCTAAGATACTGCCAGCCGCTTCTTGACCAATGCCTGCAATCAGTTGCTCTCCTAATATATTAGTAAATGTTCGGGTGGAGTTTCGGTCTAGTGTAATCATATTAATAGCACTATTGCTAACAGCCGTATTACCGATATTGACTATGTTAAAGACAATTTTTACAGCGCCCTGAGCAGTTTCGGGTAATACCATTAAAGTAGATGTGAACGTTAGGACAGCTGTTGCTAATCCAGCGACCGCACTAGCTGACCGAGAGGAACTAGAATCCATATAAGTGGAAGATGCTTGAAATACACTGACTCCCAGACGGCTCATCATTCCCGCGGTAAATCCGAGTGAAGCAAGAGGGATACAGCACATAAAGATAGAGGCTGAAATATCTCTGACACCTCTCGATAAGTCGACTCCAACTTGGCCACGAGAGACTCTTTGGGTTATTTCATTACTGTTGTGACGACGGTGTCTATCGTATATAGCCCTTAGTTGTCCTTCTAATCTTGGAATTGCTCGGTATCGGTTTGTGAGTTGATTAAGAACTCTTTCTGGTGCCTCATAAATATGTACACTAACTTTTGCCATTTCCACTTCATGGTATTGGTTTCTAAGTTGTATAAATGCTTGATTATCAAAATGGACTTCTTGTAGTGCATCATCGTCGCTAGAGGTACGAATTGTTAAAGCTTGTTTATTTGCTTTTGCTTGAGCCCACATTCGTAATCCAATTGATATTTCATCCACATTGAAAACCCATGGGTTACCACTTGCGTCGAGGAATGCACTTTCAGACATGATTCAATACCTATTGATAACATACTTATAAGATAACTTTAGTCAGTATTTAACAAAAAAGATGGTAATAATTCACATTTTTATATTTCAATGAAAAAATATTACGTGTGTTTTGGTAATTTATCACAGTTATCAAAACACATAACTTGTACTCTGAATAAACATTAAGCCAAACCCGCTAGGAGTTAAAAATGTTCTATTCAGTACTTAAGAAAGCATCAGTTGTAATCGCTTTATCATTACCTTTAATGGCT
>JAUTBZ010174687.1:0-10103 GCA_032361785.1 Lepetodrilus galriftensis | reverse complement strand
GTTACCTCCCCTATCGCTAAGTTCCACAAGTCTGGAAGATGTGCTGGAGACTGGGAATATATCTTTGACAAGTTGCTGTTTGGCATTGCACTAATGTCACAGAAGCATCTGATAGTTGAGGCTTGTTTTTCCAATCACAACCATGTTAACAACCCACTGATTATAAATTATTATTGCAGGCCTTCACAAACAAGTCTGATATTTTGAGTTTTGGTATTCTACTGTGGGAAATATATTCATTTGGAAGAGTGCCATACCCACGAATAGTAAGTACACAAGACTATTCATTCATATACACATAGAAAGTACTTGATATCATCAGGGCTCTGGACTAACATATGCCCGACGTACAGGGGCAAGTTAAATTGCACTGTGAGCAACCTACTTTTTAACATTTAGCACCTCTGGTGCCATTTTACTTGCTCTGCGGGCAAGTAACTCAAAATGTTAGTCTGGAGCCCTGATCATTCATCAAGATATACACAATATACAGAATGTAATATCTTCCATATATATCCATTGACTTAATTGTCTCAGAAACTTAGTATCATACATTTAAATAAATGCTAATACCTGAAATTGTTGCACAATCATAAATGTTTTACGATATGGATTTTATAAATGAATTCATTTGTTCTTTTCATCACAGTGGGAATATTTATGCGATGACATTTAATGAAACAAATTTAGAAAATCACATCAAATATTATCTGCAACATGCATGTGCATGTGCTTTGTTCTGCGTGCTGTATGACGAGCGTTGGCTCTGTGTACTTGCAGGGACTCAGTGAAGTTGTGATGCACGTGGAGAAAGGCTACAGGATGGAGGCTCCGGAGGGCTGTCCCTCCGAGATCTACGGCATCATGAAGAGGACGTGGGCCCTGAAGCCCAACGACCGGCCCACCTTCAAGGTCATCCTAGCCGAGCTCAACGCGCTACGATCCATCAAGGTGTAGCTGTGTGTGGACCAGGAGAGCTTGATGTCGAGGTTGTCGTGATGTCAGGAGGTTGTCGTGATGTTGTCTTGCCTCCTAATTCTAATTCTCATGCATAGCGCTGTTCTTTTACGTGGAATTGTGTACAGTCGGGGGTTATCTCCACTTGCCATACATGCAGCGTGTTCTAGTGTTGGGAGAGCAGAGAGTGCGTCGTACGTGCACGGTCATGATTACTGGACTGTTATTTTTGGCCGTGTTGTGTTTATTGCCAACAAACATGTCCGTGGTGAGTGACTGGAGGGCTGTCTGGGACGTCTGTGTTCCTAGTCGTATTTATCCACTCGATATGTTCTGCAAGTACGGTAACTGGGTTACGCTGACCAGTACGCCAATGAAAGGAAGGTGTTTACTACATGCACTAGTTTACCTGTCTCTCTCAAAATATTTAATGATTGGGATGTCGACCGTAGATTTACGTAACTACCCATCAATAATCCTTTGTGGATTTTTCAGAATTTTATAGTTCTTTTGTCTAGCTTTATTTCTAACCATAGGCAAACATTTCATTATTCAACAATGACATGCTACACCATCTGATTTTTTTTCTGATTTTCTTTGTCCTATTTATTTAGGAGCGTCACCTTCACAGTGCCAAATTTACTGGCACGCAAAATTTAATCAGAATTTTACACTTAACTTCTGCCGGTCAGAGAGTTTCTATGTTAAATATGTACAGTAGTTAGCTTGTACCTTGTTGATTATCAATGCTTTCTTACAACTAATCAACTGGACAACAGTTAATCTTGATCACTTGATATATGTGAACATTGTGCGATGTTTTATTTTGAACAAGTCTCACTTTCAACTTCTCACAGGATGTTTTTTTGTGTGTTTTTTTTATCATGACTGGGGCATCTCCAGTTACCTGTATTACAATAAGGTTAAACACTTCAAACATTTCAGATGTGGACCCATGTAATAACATTCTCATGTCTTGGTATGGGTTGATAATATTTCTGTTGGTAAGGTTTGGAAGTTTATAGATAACACTTTGTCTACTATAAGCAGTCTTGTAGTGACCTCTCGTACTAGACCATAAGCACTCTTGTGGTGATCTGTTATACATGGTATTTGGGCACTTACGAGAGCTCGTAGTGGGCATAAGCGCTTCAAAAAACTATACCTACTAGAGAGTTGACTTTGACTACAACAAGTCAAGTTGTGTTCACTACTGAATCCATTCTGTAGTTATGTTAGAAACAGTGCCAGGCCCCGAGATTACGAAACTTTTCTGAGTACGATTTCATACTCAACTCATAATTTTGTTCATAAAACGTAATGTGACGTCATAACCTAAGTACGTTTTTGTGCTCAGGCTATGACGTCACATGACGTTTTATGAAAAAAATTATGAGTTGAGTATGATAAAAGTTTCGTAATCTCGGGCCCAGATATTGTCTCAATTTAAAGAACAGTTGTGGTGATTTCTAAAATCATGTTTTCATTGGTGTCTGTGTACCAGACATCTCCTACATATCCAGGCTTTTCTCTGTGTAATACAGGTTACAGGTATAGTAGTGGTCTCATTCTAGCCATGGCCAACCTAAGCCTCTGTACATGAATTACTGGATAGGTGGAAATGTTCCATTACCATTCTCACCAATAGTCTCGTTTATATCTTCATCGTGTTCATTTATGAGAACCTTTCTAGAAAATTGTTAACATCTTGATTTTTATTTTTTTATTGCAACAATTTGTACAACTGTCAATAGTGAACAATAATTTTGTTAATGACTATGTTTAGCCTAAACTTGATAATAAAAGCATGAAAATAATATATGGTATACACTATGATATTACTAACAGTATATTTGGTTAGGATTTCACTCGTACAATTTTGAATGTGCTGAATTTAGTAGCAAATACCTGTATATATTATACCAGACATAAGTACTCAGACATATTTTTCTTAACACATTCACGCATTATTTGCCATTTGTTCGAGTTTTCTCATATGCATCTTTGTTGGTCGTCTGCTTCGCGTCCATAACAAGCTATGTGTTTGCCTGTATGTGCAAGTAGACGAAACAGTTTTTGATGTACGTCGCCTAGATGATTACTGCTAACGAAGTTTGTCCTGGTTGATGGACGTATGTAAATGTATTCATAACAAGTGCTCAGGCAGTGTGCATGCAGCAATGGGAGACAACTCTATCTAACTATGCAGTTCTGATTTTGTGATTTATCAGGAAATGACGATTATGTATTTTGTCCCGATATGTGCCTTTTTCCTGTTGTTGCTTTGTGTTCATATACATATTTGGCTGTACTGTTAATTAATTAATTATTTATTTGATTAATTACTTGTTCGTAGTATGTGTGTATTGCTAGGACATATCCAATTTTTTAATACGATTGCATGGTTATTTTTTAGAGATAATTCGGTCAGTTGATCTCAAGATTACGTAGCTTCTTTTATCATTAGAGTTTTCCAGTTAGAGTTATTTTCATCTCAACATATTGCAGCACATATTTCTTTCCTTTTACGGTTTCTATAAATGCCATGTAATATGATCAACTTGGTTTAGCTATTTTTTTTATTGGTATAGTAGGTTTCCTATAGTGATCTGAGGATTCTGATAGTAATCTTATTTGATGTCAGAGGTCACAGTATGTTTCTATTGATTATAGACATTGTGTATTTATTAGTTAACTATTGCTTGTTGCTTACATCGTACTTTCAATTGAGCAGATGATAGCATCGTGATTAATGCCTCGTTTGCATAGATATGACATTGATATAACATTAGTTTGTCTGAGATTAAATTGATACCTTCAAGTTTTCAATACATTGAACATGATAGCTATTTGTACACATTTCTGGATATTAATTAATAATATTACTGCTTATTGTAATCCTAGATTTAGATGGTGTTGCAACTGCCCCCCATCATCACTTTACATAGAGGTGCGTCTTCCATTGCATTGCAGCACCGATTAACATACAGTATTCCCCATTGTCTGACGCTTCATCTGACACGCCCCATGCCATAAGATTACTGATGTATAGATCATTAGACAAGTCCTACACTGCTGCAGGGTCCAGTGCGGGTGTCCTGTGCTGGGTGTCCAGTGTTGGGTGTCCAGTGCTGGGTGTCCTATGCTGCAGGGTCCAGTGCTGGTGTCCTATGCTGGGTGTCCTGTGCTGGTGTCCAGTGCTGGTGTCCTGTGCTGGTATCATGTGCTGGGTGTCCAGTGTCGGACATCCCCTGTAGCCCGTGTAGTTGCTCTGATGCTTGCAGTGTTGTACAAGTCTTTATATTCATATCTATAACTTGTATACATTATTTTGATAAGTGTATTTTACAATTTCATATTGCCATGTTTCGTGATAGATTTACTAATATGTTAACGACCTTGCCTGATTTATTCATATGTTAATGTCAGTGACACAAGATATTGACACACGCAAACTTGTTGTTTATGAAGTTGTGCACTCAGGTTTCTAAGAATGCATGGACATCTGTAGGCTTTGAGGGAGGTGGCACTCGTGGAAGGTGACGATGATGCCTGGTCGCCAAGTTGTCACCTATTTGTCAGCAGCAGCCTCGCTAACCAAGTTGTGACCAGATGGCGACATTGTTTTCCCACCTTTTGAAATCTTGAGCAACACAATTGTTAGCTCAAGATTCCTCTAGCAGTACCTGCCGACCATAAGAGACGTAGCCTAACTGACCATACCGGTATATAGAAAGTCTTATGGTCAATAATGATACAAATAACAAATGTTTACAAAAGACATGAATTCATACTGGGTGAACCCTGGGTATGGCTGGTGGAATCTTGAGCAGCACAATTATGTATCGTAAACTTAGGTCTGCATGAGAATAAGAGCACACGCATCACAAAGGTAATCATATCAAACCTTTTCTAACAAAGCGCATGTATTTTGCTTTCATATTTGATCAAAACGTTTGATAATAATTATATTTTTAGTTTGATCTACTATTTGAAGCCCATAGCAAGTTTTGCAAATATCGCCCGTACGAATTTTTCAGTCGTAACGTTGTCTGATTGTGAGCGAGTGTGTGTATTATATTAACATTAATCATATAAATGCTTGTTCATTGATGTCTTGTGGTTGAGTCTCCAACTTCATTCATAAAATCATATGTGTCCAATAGCACATATAACTTGTTTAGTTAGACACATGTATTCCATAGTAATGGTGGCTAGATCTTCTACAATTTCCATGACTACATCAATGCTAACGCTAGTTATTATGTGTTGCATGTTATTTATTTGTAAAGTCCGGCCAATTTAGTTACTTTTTGGTTTATTGTTATTGATTTAATACTTTCTGAAGAAAGGAGAGGAAAACATTTTAGAAATGGTATTTATCATGCTTACGGTATTCATGCATGTACACTTCTCTACTCAAGGACTGAGGCAAGCATGCTTATTTGCTTAAGAAAAAGACCAGCAGATCTGTAGAAGAAATAATGTGAATTGGTATGGCCTAAGTATATGTTAGTATGTATTGTTGGCAGTTTTCGAAATTACCGATGGAAACTTACTGGCCAGAATAATGATACAAATAACAAATGTTTGCAAAAAAAACATGAATTTCTACTGGTCCTTAGGATTGGGAGAAATGGCCGGGCCAACGGTAATTTCGAATACTGACTGTTGGACAGCAGCAGGCATTCCTGTACAATTTCCATGAGTATTTCCTTTCCCCTGTTACATTAACTTGCGTTATCTTGCACTGTGTTCATCTCATTGTTGCTAGTATGGCATTACTGATAGTAAGATAGCTTTGTCCTTTCACAGGATCTTCATGCAACTGTGTCAGCATTGTGCCATTGATCCAGACGTAAAGTATTTTATGATGGTAAAGGAGAATTAGTCGTTGTATCCCATACCATGCTATGGTGATGCAATTGCCACGAAATACTCAAAAACAACCTACCAATTCCTATTCTAATAAAGAAAATATTTGTAAATTTATGTTTCAAGATATAAATATGACACATGAACTTTTTCTACGCATTATCCTACACAAATATCAATCCTGTACACTAGCTAGGTGATGAAATTACCAAACACACCAAGTTAATGTTCTGCCTCTCCATAGAACATGTAGAGCCTGACTACTTGCTGTTTGACCTCTGTAATTTATAGCCGAATGAAATATTTGTTCATCTTGCAATTTGTTTTACATCTTTTTTGATATGTCTAATTTATGTCCAGCTTATCACTAGGCTATAATACAACAGCTTCTGATAGTAAAGAAAGTGCAGAAGACTAGTGTCATAGGCCGGACTTGTACACTGTATGTGGTGTTGATATACCGGTAATTGTAGCCCCTTGTTTTGTATGCTAAATGTACAGTGGCTTGCAAATCAGACTTTGTTTTGTATGCTATGTATACAGTGGCTTGCAAACCAGACTTTGTTTTGTATGCTACATGTACAGTTGCTTGCAAACCAGACTTTGTTTTGTATGCTATATATACAGTGGCTTGCAAATCAGACTTTGTTTTGTATGCCAAATGTCCAGTGATTTGCAGAGCAGACTTTGTTTAATGTAAATATGATCAGATTTGGTTGTTAACTTCTAGCAAGTTTATTTGTATTGATAGACTTGCCAACAAGGCCACTGATAAGCTACAAGGCTTGCAGTGTCTGGAGATATTAAGATAACATATTTCCTTGAGGGAATACTGTATTAAGTACACAATTGGTCAGTTACAGCTCGGCCAATCAATGCAATAGACTTACTGGCTCTCGCTCAGTACAGATTGGTTCCAAATGTGTGGTCGTCGCAAATGGGTGAAAGATTCCCGCAGCGACGTTAAACTCCATATTCACTCACTCACTCCAAATGTGTGGAAATTAGTCCAGGGACTAAACATGAGATTACAAATTGAAAGCTAGGTGTGTTTGTATTTACATTAGTACATTCTGCCAGTATGTCTCCATGTATTGTGTGTGAGCGTGTTGCTACAACTGTCTGCTTGTGTTACTTTGTGAAGTCCACAATCCTGTGAGATACTATGTATATTTGTACATCACCATAATATCCAATAAACATATATTATATATATACATCCACATACATTGTGTCAGTCTACTTTATTAGACCGAAAACATTGTGCCTGATCCAAAGAACCAATATATATTTAGTAAAGTATGTATCTGTACAGTACTCTTTGTACTTGTCTGGAGACGTTAAGTGTATCGCATTAGCCCATTAGTGAGAATGGCTCAACTTCAAATGAATAATCCAGTACACATTTATCAGGTAAGAGTGAAATTAGAATATCATATTCAGTATTATTGACCATATATATACGGGTCAATAAATAATTTATGAACACTAGTTACTTCAGACTGGCTTCAGGTTACAGTATTGGTTGAATCTTAAAGTGCTTTACATTACAGAGGGAATATTTCAACCATAATATTAATGTAACAATAGAACTGTTATGACTATGAGATGAAAGTTGTCTGAAAGATTATATATAATATGGGTCATTCTCTGAAAAAGTAACATGTTCACCAATGGAAAAACACAAAATCCTAATTCAATTTTTTAGACATATTAATTTAGCAAATCAATATGAATATAAATACCAACTTTAAGAGCTTAATGGCCTTTATTAATATGTCTAAATAATTAAACAACTACTAACATGCACTGTGCTGTGACAATATCGCTTTTATTTTCATAGTTGTAAAATTATTATGCGATTATTACATACACTCCTTTTGCATATATTAATATGTATTTGATAGAATTTTATAGTCATTAATAGTACATTACTCTATGAAAATGTACATTCAATAATATAGTATGTGTGCAGTTGCTTAAGGTTCAAGACCTCTGCTACCTAAAATACCTAATGGATATTCTTTTTACTTTTCTTAGTATATAATAAATATTCAAGTATTTTTAGTAAAGTATACTATAATTGTTATACTTGCTTATATTAATGATTATACGTGGCAATATTATATATCTGGTAACATGACACAAATGGGTAACAGTATAGACAAATGTATTGTTGTGGATACAAGAATTTCAGAGTAAGCCAACTCAACTGTTAAGTATACTACTCAAAAAAAGAAACACAACATTTTTATTTTTGAAGGTACGACTACATCTTTATATTTAAAATGAAATAAAATATGGCACATTATTTCATGTATGCCAAACAACATTAGGACGCAATGAATGCGAAAATAATATGCAGATTTAGATGTCTAGTATAAAAAATGCAACTTGTCTTCATAAGGCAAACGTGCACAAACCATGCAAAAAACATATCGTGATACAAATGCACATGCAACACAGATACACGTTGCCTTCAAGTGGTAGGGTTTTCCTTATTTATGCGTTCGCTGTTGGTTAAACGTTCTGTCACTTACCATTGGCCAACGAAACATTGCAATCGGAGATTGGAAGCAAGAGAGACTTGTTCAGTAGTTTAACGTTTGTTAAATGTTCACCTTACCACAATATCTCGCCTTTGAGACACAGTTCAAAGGATAGTTTGGCCGTCACATAATTGTATTCTAAGACTCCAACGGTGCCGTAGATGTCGAGTATGGCACAGGGACCAACGGTGGAGGCTAGCTTTACGCTGCACAGAGCTGACGGACGCGCAAGAGAGAACAAACGTCGTCGTAATAAGTATCAAGGTGTGGGCAGCCATTTGTTTCTACGAAAGGACTGACCTGGTAACGTGTCCAAAGCAATTTAAACGGCATTAGGTACAGACGAAAGTTTAGCTCCACATGTGATTTACTAGGTGAACGCAAATGACATCATTTCAACATGACAATGCTCGATCCCATACGGCTATAGTAGCAATGGAATTCCTTGAATGAAATAACGTCGTTACACCAGTTTGGCCCTCTAGATCTCCAGATTTGAACCCCATTAACCCGTTTGGCACCACTTGGGTCGACATCTGCGACTACGTTAACCGTAGCCTCGGACGCTACAAGAGCTTGTCTGAGCATTGCAGGAGACGTTAGCTGCAATAACCATTTGGTGGTCATACGCGATACTGGTTTAAAGTGACCTTGACACTTACGACATATTTTCTTTATTCATGCCATTGCTAACATCAATGTGGTCGCCCGTGCCAAATCTCAATATGGCCGCTTTCAGACACCCATTTTCATACGAAGAACACCCTTCTTATGTGTATGCCTTGCCAAATAAAAGATTCCCGCTGTGAATTAAAACAATAATGCGAAACTCAGCCAGAAGAGAAGTAGATCTGTAGGTTCGATCCATGACGCATCATACCAAAAGCCTTATTATCTTATTAATGTCCCTGCTTAGTGGTAATAGTGCTCAGTATTACATGGGATAAGCAAGGACTGGTCAGCTTGGAGACTATAATCTGTATAAGTGGGATATGAATGTTCCAACTGTGACATGATATTCCAGTGTTTGCACAATACATTGTTGGAAACCCTGTCTACCACACACAATGCATGTATGCACAAAACATGCAAATCGTGATACGAGTGAACTAATCGTGAAAGCTGTTATCAAACCCACTTCAATGCTCCCTATTACCCATGAAGAATACTAGTCCGATGATAATGGGTTGTGTTTAGGCTCTGACCATATAGTATAACAAAATGTATTGTTTAACCTTCTTGGTCAAAATAAATTATTGATCCAATATGTTTCTACTGTTATCAAACTCTATGCATTTCATATACTCAGTATATGCTAACATTGTTATAACATAAAAAACGTTTCCAAAAGCATTCATCTGCATCATGTACGTACGTATATGTATCTGTTCCATTTCATTAATTTCAACCTATTATATTGACTCAAATTCAACATTATCAGACTTGTTCCATCTTATAAATCTTCTAATAACTTCTTCCTCACTCATCCTACTATTTAAACTATAAATGTATTAATGTTTTCATTATCCACATCTCCTTCCCCCTTCCCACGTACACTCAGTCATTAGACTATCCGCCCTTTTCCGTCCATCTCCCGTTTTATTTCCCAATTAACGGTATTCATCCATGATTACCATTTCAAATTCTTGTCATTTACACTCTCATTACAAGAACATTTTCATTATTTTGACGTTCTTCCTTTCGGAAGTCTGTTTTCATCAA
>JAUTBZ010174676.1:0-10103 GCA_032361785.1 Lepetodrilus galriftensis | reverse complement strand
TTTTTTAATTAAAAATATTAACATAAAAGATAATTATGAAAATTAACCACCCCCCCCCCCCCCCCCTCACATGTTTTCCATCTCCATTTCCCCACACACTGTTCAAAGGGAAGCTAGCCAATCACTAGATCCATATGACTGCAGGAGTTGCCTCCCTTGCCATATCCAATCCAAAGTTGGCAAGAGGATAAAGTGGATCACCTAATAAATCAATATTTGTGTAGTGTGTTTATGCTATTAGTGTATCTTGGCTATTATGAATGTGTTTCTATCTGGAGCTTTGAAATAATCAATAGGTGTATTGAGTACAAATAAATATCATGTTCTTATTCAGTTATGTACAGTAACAGATTTCATTCATCATTTCTTGACATTGCATTTTTTCTGGCTCTTGAAACAATTACTTCTTTCCACGCCTGGAAATGAAAAAGTAATCTTGGAAAATAGACAGCATGATGAATACGCTAATATTTCAGAAATGATAAAGTATGTACCATAGATACGGTATAATTACACCAACGTTATACGTTCATAAAAAGGTTTACATAAAAGTAGTAATAATATTATCAATTTAATTTATTTCAAAAGGCATTTAAATTGTTTAAGATTGTTTACCTTAATATTCATTACGAGTAGAGCAACATTGGTACTATTCCATGAAGAGTTGTCTCCCATGTTTATCTTTAAGTCGAACGGTTGGCTTCTCACACACGACTTACTAAATGTTGTACAAGGTGTTCAATCAATGTATCAACTTACAGGTCATAAAACAAATCATTATCGCTCTAGATTTTTCTGGTCATTCATCAGTCAGTGTCTGTCTCCGGTCTGTCTCGTCAATGTCTATCTGTCCTAAAAAATGTCTAGGCTTGTTCGAGACTACAGCGAAGTGCCCATAAAATACTTCCTTTTGAGCAGTTTCTGTAAACATGGACCGATTGTTGTTGGTTTCTCCAACACTCCCGTCCTCTTAGTTTGTACATTAACCCTCTCCCTGCTGGATTAGGCAATGTTACACCTCTATAGGGCATCTCCAGTTGCCTCCAGCATGTAGAGGGTTAATATCCTACCATTCGTCAATTCACATGATCAAAACCCAACCCCCAAATCATTACAAAATCATGAAATATGCAACAAATCATCAAAACCCAGTAGATGTGACCTTGGTCTAAATTTTGTACATATTGTCATGCTTTCCCCCACTAACACATCAAACTGTTATCCCGAGTTTATACTAAAAAGACTTTACCTCGTTATCACCTATCTCCCCACCTCTCTACTCTTAATATCTTTTCCACCTCATAAGCATATTTCTTTATGCAATAACGCTTATAACCCTTATAACAATCCCCAACCATGCATGCTGTCAATTTCGACACATCCTGTTCTAAGCACCATACCGACAATAACGAATAACTAGTATTGTGCACAAGTATTTATGACATCAAAACAGACGTCAGTTGACACCAATAACCTGTTAACGACGACAGCCACCTGTAAACATGATCAGTGAAACACAACAGATGAGGCGTGTTAGTTAGGTAACAACAGGTAACTATTTACCTGCGTTTTATAAACTAAACTAGTCTAAAAGCGGAACAACAGCAACAAGTGCCCATCCAATGTTAGAAGATTAGGGCCAGTAAACTAAATTATATCCAAAGGTTGTCTTGAACTATATTAATATAGAAAAACTGACTACATCTAGGTACAACATTGAAAGTGTGTTAGACAGATTACCTCCCTTGGTCTTGTATGTCAAGTAAACTATTAATTTACAAATCTATACTCGAGTTACCTAGAATTCCAATGTCAATTATGTAAATTATCATTGAAGCATTAATCCTAAATTAGTTGATACTATTTAAATACAGCGTATTATATAGTTGATAGTATCCAATATTGATTTACATTGTAGCACAAGTCAGCAATGTTTAAATTATGACATAATATCTTTACAAATATTTTAATCCATTCTAAAACTTTTCAAGACCATTAATAAATGTACTTTTGGGAGCTTTTCTAGATCCATAAAGCTTCACTTGGGTACAACAAGTTTAAATTTGATAATCTACTTTAGAGTAGCCTCCCCTTGGCCACACGGCCATGTGGTGCAGACTAGACCGACTTGATAAACTAATGACGATACTCAAAACATATTTGACGATAAAACACAAATCTTCATTCTGAAAGACAGTACAAAACTTGCGTAACGCTAATACATTTGCATGCTATCCAAGGGAGGTAACTACACTGTGACATCAAAAAGACTCGACTACTAGACATCTAAAAGCTAAGAGTACTACATGAAACTGAACGGCATAAAACCTTCGTCGGTCATCCCCGCACAGGGACGCTTTCCACGCGAGGCCTGGTTTGGGTTGGGGAGGACCGACTAGGGTTTTATCCGCGTGGAGACTGTCGGCAAAGCGACCGACGATGCAAGGTTGAGAAGAGTGTGCTGTACAGACATTGCAGAGGAGCTTGGTGTGTTACGAGAGTGACGGGACGGACGGATCGTGTTCGGACCGACCGACGAACAGACGGACGGAAATGAAGCTGAGGGATACTCACTTGACTCTGGCCCATCATGGGGTTCGGGGGAGGCTGTGAGTGAGGGGACTGCTGTGACGAGGGCGGCTGTCAACGGGAAACGGCGGCCACAGCGGCCAAGGGGAAAGTGTCAGCATGGTGTAGACATACACGGCAGATAAACATACCCATGCAACAACTCTCGGCGTCAGTACAGTGTCTCAGAAACACTTTGGTAACCAGCAGACTCCCACAAACAACCATATTGTCCGATCCGAAAACCAAAATTTGCTGCTGTGTGTTCCCAAAATTAAAATTTACTGTTGTTTGTTCCCCAAAATAATATTTGCTGTTGTTTAGTTCCCAAAACCAATAAACTGACCAACTAAAAACCCTTGGCATGCAAAATATTAAGAAGTAATTTACAACCCGTAATTTACCAAATATACAATTTCATGTTAACTCATGTATGAATACAAAAAATGATTACGATAGATGTGTCCGAAAAGTTCAGGAATTTGTTGTATAAATAAAGTTTCTTAGAACATTGATATAAATCAACCTAAACTTTTTTAAATTAGTAAAACTGTACCTAAAATAATGGTAGACTGAGAAACTACTTAGATTTATCCAAAATTAACCTTCACTAGTGTAACCTTGACCTCAGTACTTTCTCTCATGTAACCTTGACCTCAATACTTTCTTTCATGTAACCTTGACCTCAGTACTTTCCCTCATGTAACCTTGACCTCAATACTTTCTTCTGTGTAACCTTGACCTCAATACTTTCTTTCGTGTAACCATGACCTCAATACTTTCTTTTGTGTAACCTTGACCTTGACACTAACAAGATTGCTGTATGTTTGCAGGTGAGGTGGTGTCATGCAGATATATAGATATATATATATAGGTGTCACTGTGCACATGCAGTCTGACCGGGTGGGAGCTACTACCGGTACCACTGTATACATGTACGTACGCACGACTGGACGGACGGACGCTTGGACCACTTGGACAAGGACAACAAAAACTACAACATTCCCCACAGGAACTCTCACAGGACAAAACTCCATAGGAAACACACTTCCTTTCCCTACCCACTTTTGTTAACGATAACTCAATATCTTATAAGCACTTTACATGTTAAAACCTCTAAGTCTTGTACAAAAATAAAGCAATTTATTACAAGTAAGAAAGCCGAGCTATATTTAATTTTCGCTAGAAATTGTATATTTTCTATCTATCTAAGCAAGCTAAAGTAGAATGAATATGAAATGAATGAATTAATTAATCATGATGATGAAATGTTATTTGCAGATATCCATGATCACTGCTCAACAAGGAACTATCAAACATTTTATACTATTTTCTATACAACTAAGCATGATCATTGTCTATCCAAGTATGCATGATAATAGTGATATCATACTCATGGACAAAGAATGTAGGGCTAAAATCTAAGTATCCTATGAATGCAAACTGGTGATTGAACATTATTTTTGGAAAAAATAATAATCAAACAACATGATTACGCAAATTACTAGAAACTTCAACTAAATATTTATCGTATTACTGACCTTGGCCAAAATATATATTTTCAAAGGGTTTTAGCATCGATCAGTAAAATAGGTCACCATGACCTTTCATTAATTTGTTAGATTACCGTATATTCAATAATTTACTGGGAATTTGTTCAATGTGTTCATTGTTGATGAACTGAAAATAACTTGTATGATAGGTATCCCTTTACTTTTGTTCAGTGACCTTGACATGGAATAGCTTTGAAAAATATAAACACCACTATCCATTGAACTATGAACAGGATAACCAATCAGAAATCAAGAACAAAATATAAAATGTTAAAATAGAGGCTCTATTCAATTATTTATAGATAATGAGTACATTTATGTATACAAATTAAATTTCTAAATACATTTTACTATTTAGCTATAAATGGTTGAAGTCTTAGATATCCGCTAGATCAAATCACGCCTGAGTTTAACCCTCACTCTGCTGGAGCCAACCAGATAAGCCCCAAAGAGCAGTGCCTATGCCTAATCCAGCAAGGTGAGGGTTAAACAAAATACCTTTGGTGACTTTAAGAATACATAAATTAGCATGGGCTGGAACACCCTTCACAAATATTTCCAAGAACATGCAAAACATTCAAACGCTGGGACAGCGATGATGGGCAAAGATATCAATTAGCCCATTTTAATAAACAGGCTACGTAACCATAGGCTACTAATAAGCATAATGCTTTGATTTTTTTTCAATTTTTTTTTCCAGGGGTTGGGACTTTTTTGTCGGGGGGTGGGCGGGTGTTGTTTTGTTTTATAAACCTCTGGCTCCATTTTCTCGTTAATTTACTCACAGGAAAAAAACTAGGTGGCATGGGTCCACCAGGCATGCCATCTTGTGGGGGCATCTGACCTATTGGACTCGGCGCCGCATTCTGGAAGGACAATGGAGGACAATGAAGGACACGAAAGGACGCATGTATCAAAACAGTCGAAAATTTTCAGGATTTCCGAGTAGAATTTCACATTTTTTAAAAAGATTTGTTTTGTGATTTTTTGTTTTACCGAAAATATTTCAAGAAAAAATACAAATATTGCCAACTGTAATTCAGTAATCAAAGCATTATACTTTTTATACATAGGGAATATAGGGAATTGTTAACATAGGAAATATTGAAGAATGTGTATACAGTAAATATGCTGGGGTTTTTAAATGGAGAATATGTAAAGAAATGTTTTCGAGTGTGTGTGAGTGTGAGTGTGTGCGTGCGTGTGCATATACGTTCGCAATGGATTGGTAGAATACAACTGCTTTTAGAGCAATGTGTAGTAGACGAAATTGTAAAAATTCAAATGAAAAACAAAAAATATATTCACACTTTTTTCATTGTGTAGCACTTTAAAATGTTGCTACATCATTTCAACATGATGTCAACATCATTAACCAAATGTACCAACTTCTTGAGATATTCCCGCCGCGACGTTAAACATTAATTCAATCAAAAATCTACTAACAAATACATGGAAATAATATTGTAATATTAAAATTAACTTTATTAGTTTTGTTATTGAGCCAATGAAATTCACAATGGATCCGATCGCAAAGGTAAGTAGTTGTCATTACTGTAAATAAAATTCAAAGTATTAATTTATTGAGTTGTTATAAGTACCAAGAAGTCAAAGGCACAATCTCCAGAGCAACATCAATGTGAGTCACGATGACTCCACCAAATTTGCACCAGCAAGATCAAAGGCAAGATTTCAAGACTGGAATTGAAATATGGCTGAACAATTTGACTACGCCATGATGATTCAGATCATAAAACAGTTCGGTAATGCTTCAAGTGAACATTCAAACCGTGAATACAGTGAATCAGCAAAACACAATAATAAGTGTACTGGAAAAGCAAAGGAAAATAATGTGTCTAATTTGGATGTGTCGCTTTAACATTACGTGATATACACCTAATAATACCATTACATATTTTTCACACCAAAGAGAAAATATAAAGGAAAACAAATGCATTTTGATATTTATCACCGGCGACCTTCACCCTGTTGACAGTTGAAGCACCTAGCTTGTGCAGTGACTCACCGATCCATAGGTCCAAAAATGATCCAAATGTGTGAATTGGCCGCAATTATTCTCGCCCAAATCCTCACGACATCCGCCATCAACAGGTAACACTCTCCATGCTGGAGGCAACCAGAGATGCCCTAAAGAGCAAAGCCTGTGCCTAATCCAGCAGGGAGAGTGTTAACAAGTCTAAAGATAGCCGCAGAATACGTACGATGGTACTTTAAATAATAGATAGCCATAGAATAAGTATAACGGTACGCCAAGTCACTTATTTTATATAAATATATAATTGTGATTACAATTACAGGTATCTTGAAGGGACTGCTACAAATAGACGATGTATTTACGCCATTTCAGTGCAACAACGTTGTGAAAACAAGAACAGCAACAACATCGGTGTCCCGACTCAAGACGATACTTATGTTACTATGGCGACGAAGCAAACATACAAGATTAAAAGACAATCCCTCTGTTGGTCCGTAAAAGGCAAACAAAGCCGAATTAGACGCTTCCATACGTAGATGTGCTTCCATACACCGGCGACCGTACATATATGTCCTTCCATACACATACACAACATCCTTAATAGGTAGAATACTTTTCTGTCAATTAATGACTGCTATGAAAGCTGATATCCAATACTTGAACTTGACGACAGACTACAATTATCTCGGCTTGTTTGTATTTATGTATAAACCCTGCAATGCCATGAACTCTCTTCTTTGAGAAACAAGAACTGTAAAATATCGCAGCATTTGTAAATGCCATTCTAAAAAAAAAAAAATTGACACCATGCTGGAGGCAACCGAAGATGCCCTAAAAGGCTTTACCTGTAGTGCCTAATCCAGCGGGGACAGGGTTAATGTATAAATTAAGAACAATCCACCAGAATGCAGACCAGCCCATTACTAGCAGTTATTATTATTATTATCATTATCATTATCATATCATTATTAGTATCATGGAGGGTGGTATAGAATGGCGATGATAGTCCTGGCAGTGGTAGCCGAGTTTCCTAAAATCTATTTATAGAACCTTAATAAAACAATAGTAATCTCTCCACTTCCCACCGACAAAATAAAAGTCAATGTTTGACATGCCTGCTAATATGTTAACCCAAGAAAATAAGCCGAGGTGCTTCTTGGATAGGTGTATCGCGAAAGGGTTGTACTTTAGTCCTGGCCTAAAACAGGCTGTGCGCAATGCTTTTACTGTAGCTGGAAATGACGTAAAAACTTAATTTATGCCCGGACTACAGCTACGACACTTTCGTGAAATGCAGGCCACACTAGCGACAATGACATCCTTGACGGCGACAGTGCAACAATATCTTTGTGAAACTGCCTGCAGAACACATGTTTGCTCTACAACACAGTAATCCTTTTACTGAAAACATACGCTGCTAAATCCACAAGTTTTCAAAGTAGGAAGAAGATACCTTTAATAAAGCTTTGAGTTTTGATATGAGTTTTGCTTTCTGACAACTAAAATGAT
The DNA here is from genome assembly GCA_032361785.1 of Lepetodrilus galriftensis. Classification (NCBI taxonomy): domain Eukaryota; kingdom Metazoa; phylum Mollusca; class Gastropoda; order Lepetellida; family Lepetodrilidae; genus Lepetodrilus; species Lepetodrilus galriftensis. Next base: position 2,477 of record JAUTBZ010174676.1, on the reverse strand, counting down.
GACAAATTCTGGCTCCCAGTTTCACACTTATATAATGAAGATATAAACAGGACTTATTTAATGTGCATCTAAACAGGAAACAATTTGATCTCTGTGCTCTTAATTCAAACAGCACCTCAAGAGCTGAACCGGTCTAGACAATTATTACCGATGAAGTCCTTCTCCGTTTGTCGAGAGGACATACAAAGAGTATCACTGCGACGGAATACGCTAATCAATAGCATAGTGACTTTATCAATAAGTTTACGGTGGGAGCAAAAAAAAAATCAATGCACTGGCTCGGCGAGGCATTCCTTTGTTAAGGCATCGCGTACCGCGACGGGCGCCACGTGACAGGATCATCCTAAGTTTTATGTGGACGCGTGCGGCGCCTGCTGTTCCGTAAATCAATGTGCCGTGGTGGGATACGAACACAAGCTGTCCGCCGATTGGCCGATTCCCTACTACTATTGCTGTCGGATACAGTGATATAACTGTTACCATGGAAACCGAATATGGTTATGGTCTGGTATCAAGTAATGATCTCGGGACAAAATTTAATTGTAGATGTTTGTGGACAAAAAATGGATGCATTAATGTAAAATATTTTAGGGAATTTTTAGTTAAATATTAATATCATTGTCAATATCCATCTATGTTGAAATGCCACCTTTCTTACCGTAATGAGGAATAATAAATAAAAGATGCATTTAAAAACTTTAATTGAAATAATATTATTTCAAGATTTGATAAAATAAATATGTATATTTCAAGATTTGATCAAATAATACATATTTTCAAGATTTGATAAAATAAATAAACTGAAAAATTTCATATCAAGAATTACCAGATATAGTACATAACACCAAATTAATCGACAGACACATGTATGGTCTTTTTAACATAACAGAAGTTTGTATTCGGTTAATCCGCCGTAGGAAATACGTTTGTTGGGCAGAGATTACGGAGGTGTTTCCGCAGTACAACGCGTCCACTCTATTATATCAATGAAGTGTTCAACATCAATAATCCCATGCACACTATCAACCGCGATAAATGCAAGCATGTTAAACTCATCAATGAAGTTGTGTATGGAATCTCAAAGTCAACAACGCTCCGTGAATGAAAGCCAGCCCATTGGCGGGGTTCCCTCATGAATGAGCCAAGGAGCCTTGTAGGGCATCCTTTGTTGCACGGAGGAAATTAACACAGACTACCACCCAGGACTTTAGAAGACATCCTAGAGGCTTTCATCGACTCTTACATCGTCTTGTCAGCACTTCTAGTGAGTGGCGACACACAATCACTTGGATTTCCGCCACAGTGTTGTCACTGACCGAGACGGGGACAAACCGCAGTGGTTTTGATCACTCTCTCTACACACATGGGGCGAGTGGGGAAACCCCCTGAATCTATAAATAGATCATGTCGGCTGTAGGTAAGGGAGGTAGGGAATGCTGGGAGAAAACAGAAAGTGATGGGGGGCGCCTCCTTTAATTGATATTTATGAGATGGGATGCGCGATACGAGCGGGAGGGTCTGGATATACGAGACGTACGAAGACGTTCTCGAAGTCTGGATGAAGATGCAGCGTGTAGAAAGTCATCCATGTTATTGTTCGTGACAACACGCACGTTCTTACTTGATAAGCAGTGTTCGAAATAGAGGGGGTCCTGGCGGGTCATTTGAAAATCTGCTATGTTAACCTTCTCACTGCTGAATAAAAATCAAAGTGTTCTATTTCTGCATGTGATCGAGCAAGTTAACTCACCTTCAGCAGGGAGAGGGTTAAAGGTATCTATGGAACCCCCTGCAAATTACAGATTTTGACCACCATTAACATTGGGCCTATGGAGAATGACCCCCCTTAATATTTTCTTAATTTCTAACATTGATACGGTAACATGGAAGTACATCGGACTAGTAAACTAAAACTTCTAGATTGAATCCAAGAAGACTGATTTTACTTGCTAGTAGGGGCAAGTGAGTGAATATGGAGTTTTAACGTCGCTGCGGGAATCTTTCACCCATTTGCTAGTAGGGGTCTCGTCTCGTTTACACGTCGGAGTGAGTGAATATGGAGCTTAACGTCGCTGCGGGAATCTTTCACCCATTTGCTAGTAGGGGTCTCGTCTCGTTTACACGTCGGACGACAAGCCTGAAAGTCTGAGATTGAATCCAACCAGGGTGTGCTGTATCCCAAGGTAATGCTCTTGCATGGTGGTTCAGCAGGGCGACTGGCTGGTAACTAAGTAAAACGGCTACAAAACTAGGTGCCAGCATCATTTTAAATTCATATTGTGGTGGTCTGTGCAAAGTGGGGTTGGAATGAGTGAGTGAATATGGAGTTTAACGTCGCTGCGGGAATCTTTCACCCATTTGCGACGATGTGGTTAGAACCCAGAGGAGCTATGAAGGGGGTAGCTCGAGAATCCTCTAGCTGTAACTGGCCATATGTGACTTTTTATATATGTATGGCCGTGTAACAGCTAGAGATC
>JAUTBZ010174665.1:0-10103 GCA_032361785.1 Lepetodrilus galriftensis | reverse complement strand
GATATAAACCAATTTCTTTTAAAAATGATAAAATGAGGTGCCCAGGAACCTGGGTGAAAAGATGTTTGAGATTTGGCTAGGAGTAAAACCCGGCACGCTGAGTTGCAAAGTCCACACAGTCAAGCAATTATCATGAATATTTATACCATACTATAAATACATTATATTAAATATTATATTTCTACCATATGAATACTTGTACCATGTCATGGATATTGCTACCACATCATGAATACTTGTACCACATCATGAATACTTGTACCACATCATAAATACTTGTACCAATTATGATTTACTTGTACCATGTCATGAATGCTTGGACCATATCATGAATATTGCTACCACGGCATGAATGTTGTATTCAATATAATGAATACATGTAGAATATCATGAATACTTCTACCATATTCTGAATACAAATGACTATATCCTGAATACAGACAGGATATGAAGACTACTCACAACAAATCAAAGCTGTACCACTTGGCAACGAGCCAGGCTTTCGCAGGTTTCCTCCCTGGCTGTTCAGACTCCATCTCACCTTCCTAAAACAGGAGCAGATAACTCTAAAGAAACTCTGAACAGCTCCATACAAATGATGAATAATAAAGAAGATTTTTGTACACAACCAAATGATAATAATTTTCTGATCCAGATCTATATTTCTAATGTAGATGAATATTATCTCAATACTGATTTAAATGCGTTGTAATTGAAGACACGGATAACCAAAATGTACGCTCTGAAACTTAAGTATTATTACTGTAGTGTGACTCTCCATGCTGCTATATATACTTAGTACTGATGGATTTGACAGTTTGTATTCTTCATACATTATTCCACAAAATTGCAAAAATATAAACACACACACACACACACATCATGATGGTAGCACAATAATTAGATGGAGCTGAAACGGAACATAACATTTCGATAGATATGTCAGTGAAAATAAATCTCTGCAAATCACAATGCCAAAATGTGTGCAGTGTACTACTCAGTTAGTTTGGTGGTTGTATTGGCGCCAGACAAAGTACTTTGTATCCACTTATACTGCTGCTTCCAAGAGTCAGTGAAATATTCTTTTATGTCGCAGTGGGAATCGTTCACCGATATGTGACAAATCTTCGATTAAATTTGTCTCAAAATTATTAATTTTGATGACAGTAATTGTAACGTTATTTGGCTTGGCAGCAGCTTAATATCAAAGTATTTTCTCTGTTCCAATTTAAACCAAGTGCTCTATCTTTATTCACCATGCAAATCCATGTGATAATTATTTAACCTTTCTCCTACTGGCATCAACTCAGATGTTCTCTAACATTGTTATTGTGATTAATTGGGAGAGATGGTTATGAGAAGGAATGTCTTGTTAGTACGACTGTTAGAAAAAGCATATACTGGGCTTCTAAAAACATGATATCAGCGTTCTCCAAGCATTTATACTTACAGGAAAAGTAATTTAGTAAATAAATAAGACCAAAGTGGTGTTTGATATTTTACTTCATGAGTCTACATTAACTCTATCCTCTCTGGAGGCAACTGGCGATGTTTTAAATAACAGTGCATGTGGATAATCCAGCAGGGAAAGGGTTAAATGGAGAATTATATCATGTTGACTTCAAATGTACTAAATAGTTGTCTTCATTCTGGACAATTACAATTTTCAATATTTTATTTATATAAATATTTACGTTTTTTTAAAAATGTGTTTGTTATTCTATTAATGTAGATTTACACTAGTTATTTGTAATTTGTTATCCTCCACCCACAATACAAATTAATATATTAAATTAAATTAATAATAATCATCATCATAATAAGGATTAATGTTTTTAACAATCCACTATAATCATACTCCAGTGAAATATTCGCCTGTAATACATACCCTGTTGCTGGTGCTGTCATGGTTACATGACATGAACAATAAATAACCAATAATTAATATGGACTTCCTGCCATTCATAAACATACTGTACTGAATAGTACAATTATACCACTGCTAATGTTTAACCTTCTCTTCACTGACGGCAACCAGAGATGCCATGTACAAGTGATTTGCTGTCAAATTGCAGAAACAATGTCAGACCAGCTGACTTGCATATTGAAGAAGAAGAAAAAAAAAACAAGGAAGAAAAGTTATGCTCAAAACTGTGGTATTTTGTGACAATAAAGAAACAGAAAGTGACTGAAAGTGTTTGTGATATCAAACTCAGATCTAGTTTCCTTCTTCAAACATTTTGACATATTTTTGTTAACGTTGCGAGTGTCCAAATATCTTAGCATCAGTTTTGTATTGGTTTTAATGAGATTGGTGTGATATTAAACTAGAGTTTCATGGTGTCAGATCAGGTTTAAACGTATTAACTTACTTGTACTGTAGTAGATATACAAGCAGGTCTTTGAATGTAACTGGTATGTTTACGTTTAATTTGCTACCTTAGTATCTTTAAATAATTTCTCAGTAAGTGCTTATTTTCAGACATGGAATATAACGTGTCTCTTTTCCTCTTCTCACTTTATCTAATCTCTATCTATCATAAATTCTTCATCTTTGTGTTAGGTAGCGCCATGAGCATGTGTATGAAATAACTGTGCATTAATATTATTATTATCATCTGACGTGCATATTATACATGCACATTTAGTTAGCATGGCTAGTAATATTTTAAAAACATTTATTAATTCTTAATTTATTTAAGAACAAGCTTCTGGAGAGGGCATTAAAAAATGATCATGGTTATTAAAATTAGCTACTATTGCACACTCTACTGTCAAACTGTTATTGATTCAAATGTTAAATACAAACAATAACAGAAAGAAAATCAATTCAAAGATGAATACAAAAAAATAAAAATAAAACAAGACATCTCACAATTCAATGAAGACAATCATTTATACGACATGAGTGGGATGATTGAGTTATCATGGTCTATTGTTGTTTATGATATGATATAAGTTGACAAGAAATGAATACATAGGTCAATGTATTGTGTATATATGTACATAAAACTTGTACACAATTACAAAGTAGTTCTATCTGTCACCAAATATTGAGTAATACCCAGAAAAAAACTGCCAGCTACATGTACAACAAATACAGACCAGTAGTCTTTGAAATAATATAATCGCCATGCCAGAATACTACAGAGAAAAACTTCACCTGTTTCATCTCATAAACCCCTACTACAGTAGCATTCGTACAAATATCGGAAAATTAGGAAAAATAAATTTGAAAAATGACAACTCAAAAGATACATACAGAAAAGAAAATTGTTAAACCTCACATGAAAGGAGAATATGGCAGCAAAATATAACACTAATAATTTATGTATGAATTTCATACTTCACTGTATCAAATAATAATGGTAAAATAATTCTACGATAAGAAAAGAGTAGGTAATTAAAATCTATCTATGAATACAATATTACATGTAATACAATATTACGTGTATTATCCCGGTCCCACTACCACATAATGATCGTAGCACTAGTGCTACTACGAAAGTTACACCTCCATGTTAACATACAGGAGTTACGACTCTCGTAGTGCTACGATAGTGCTGTGCTACCATATTAACCCTCTCCATAATGAAGGCAACAAGAGATGCCCAAAGGAGCTTATACCTAGTCCAGCAGGGAGAGGGTTAAAATGCAACAACGTCTTGCAAGGTCTTTCATATCATTACCTATTATCCACGTATTCTACTGCATTCGTTAATTAACTAATTTAAATTGCTGGTATATTAAATGAGTGAGTGATTTGCGACGATAAAACAATTAATCATTTTGCTTGGTATGTTAAATGAAATGTATTTTGATCAAGTAGAACGCCAGTAACATGACATGTTGAACAAATATTTCTTCTCAGGTAATGGGTATCAAATTACAATTAATTAATAGATGGAATTAATTTGTGCTGTCTTCTCTAAGTAGACCTCTAATTTAGTGTTTCATAGTTGCATAATAAAACAAAATGTTTTTTTTTGAAAAAGTAAAATAAGTACAAATGGGAATTATCATTTTTGGCTGCCATGTTATCCTTTATAAAATGAATAAAAACACAAATTGATTGGTTTCCGGAAACAAAGAAGGTTGTTGTTTCTATTTCTGGTACCTGCTCTAACAAGGGAGAGCCAGGAAGGGGTGGGTTTTCATCAGCTTCAAACTGAAACATAGCAATGGAGGCATCTCAAGGAACTGAGAAAGTAGGCATGTGCACTCCGAGTTGACCCGTGCCTGTGGAGACCTACGTAACCTGTTCCTCTGTGAGTGACCTGTCTCGGCTTGTCTTCACATCTCTTTCAGAAACATTTAAAACTTTGGTGAACATTTGGGGACGTAAAGAAGAGATTTCTCAAACTTTTTTTGGTGATGCTTGAATTCTGTTAAAATGTTTTTCGGAATTCTCTAACACTGGATCACTTGACATTTCTCGTGACTTCTACAGACCCAATAACGTTGATTAGCATTTTTCCATAACTTTTCAATATCAGCCCATGTGTTATACCGTAGCTGAATTGTATTGTAATTATTAAGCTCAAACTTTACCACCTACTAGTATTTTACATATGTTCAAAAGACCTTATAGAAGTAAGTTAGACTTGTTCTTGATATAATGAGGTACAAAATAACAGAAGTAACAAACAACTGAAAATTAAATGAACATAAACAAAGCAGAAAATTAGAACAGTACACAATACATTTCATATAAAAACTGGGAGCCATATCTATAGTTTACATCAATTTTCTAGTAGTCACCACATACAATGTTAGTAAAACTTCTAGAAGGAACAGTGCTGCATACTGAAACTTTCATTACAATGTCCAACGAAAGATTAATGGCTTCAGAAAAAATATACCAGGTTCTTGCCATGTCAGTTATCTGCCCTTGGTTTCCCTGAACCAGTTCAAAACAAATCGTGAAAGAAATTCAGGTATTTGTTATTAGCTTATTCTAAACAGAATGGGGGTGGGGCAAGGAGAATGGCTAGAAGGGGCATTGGAACAAAGGGACGGGGCAAGGGGAGGGGGGAGGGGGGGGCACATTGGACAAACCTGAAAGAACGAAAGCCCAATGTCATATCCTTGACTTTGACATGTTTAAAATATTTGGAAGGATTGATTTATATACAGTTCAGTTATCATCCTTGGTTTATATGTACCAATATAAAGTCTCTTGTACAAACAATACCTGGCATGTGTATCCAGTGATAACGGTGTGCACTCGTTATGAACTCAACGATGAACTAAGACGGGATCTTGTAACAAATATACCAAATGATAGTGAACTGTTTATGACTGATGTAGTGAGCTGTTGCACCCACGTAGTATACACTATTTTTGTTATGACACAAATCTATTAATTAAAGGATGTGATCACATTGATTCGTTTCCAAGTCAAAGATAATGATGGATGATAAAATTTAAATAAAAATGAACAACACACAAACAAATAGCACACAAAGCCAGTCCGCGGATATTGCTGTGGGAAAACTATTGTTACAATCTTATTGATTTTTCAGGAAAGGTTGTAACGCATTATCACCAACCCATGCAATATGATTTATCCACAACATAATCAAATGTTATTATTATATGAAATGGTGTATATTGCCTATTTCAGTATTAGTACAGATTAGCTGTAACCTCAAAATAAAGATAAATAAACTATGTACTGAAAAAGACAAAAATATACGAATAAAGGTAAAGGGATAAACAAGGTTAAAATTAATTTGTTTGCACGACTATTTATTGATATTAATGTGACAATTCTATAAATTTAGTAAAACCTGGCATTAAGGAGTGATTGATAAATTAATGTTTTAGAAAGAGATGATTAATATAGGTGATTGTGAATGTTAATTTGTTATACTTGAACGATGAATTAACGAGTTATCTCCCTTGATTGAAAATAAATCTTTGGTTTCACTGTCCAACCATTTTCATTACGGTTAAATTATGAACTAATCAAGTCATTTAATGCAATAACTCGGTCAATTCATTCTTCATTTAATAGAATACGACTTATTTCTATCACCTATCCATTGGATAGTATCCATCAAAAGGAATGTGTTGTGTAATACTCAAGGGAGATAACTCTGAGAACTACTGCAACAAACACAGAATTCAAGCACATAGGTGAACGGGGGTAAGGACGAACCGGCATGGCGGTGCTGATGTGGGAGGTGGGGGGCTGGTCACCGGAGGGACTGTTCATTGTGCTGTATTGCCGCTGGTTCTGAATGGCCTGTTCCATACAGACATGGAGAAAGCATTGTGCCGTCAGTCACACATTATTATGGGAAATCAAAATCAAAGCCAAGCTTAAAAATACACATTCTTTCTGCTCCTAGTGCAATGAAATATGTAATAATGTCTTAATTTACTCAATGTTAAGGGATGGATATACATGTATGTAATTGATGAGAATATTAGAATTAAAATGGTGTCAAATGTTCCAATTCAATTCAGGTAAATAAACATAATAGATTTCATCAACTGATTTTTAAACATTACTGAGAATATTGAATAAAATGTGGTCACATGTTACCATGCGATTAAAGTATTTAACCCATCAAGTATTAAAAGTACCCCAGACCAATAAATAAATCACTTCCGTATCCTAGTCTACCAGTTAATACTTACCATACTGTACAATAAAATAAATTAACATCTAAACACCCAGGGACAAAACTCACATGTGTATTGTCATGTTCATCCAAATAGTATTCATTTATGAAATTATCAATTTGTCAAAACTATATTAAACACCCTTTCTTTTCAAAATGGAATGTATGACTATAAAGTAAGTGTCAATGAAAAAAAAGGGATTGTGATCAGAAGTGAATTAGCAACACAAAATACTATTTTCTCGAAAACGTTTTGTGAAGAGCTGTAAAGGTGTTTATAAATGCAACGTGTTACGACGGACTTATCTCTGTCAGGACTCACCTCTCGCACAGACTCTGCCGGCATATTCTGCATTTCTATTTCCTCTTCCACGCCCACTCTGAAACATACAACATGTGAACAACACATTACTTAAAAGGACACATAGGTTATTTTACCTACGCCCATTTTTATTATTGGTCATATGTAATGTATAGAGCAATGTTTGCAAGAATCTGCGATTTCAGGCATGAATTGCCACGCAAACTCATCGTATTATGCCGTTTTACTTGACGATGTAAGCAATCGTTTGGTTGGAAAATGCTGATGACTCATTTGCATTGGTTTCCAGCACATGACGTCACTTGGATGATGCCACATGTCAACATTGCATTGTCCGGTTAACCTAACAATCTATATGTAAATAAACAAACTGACTGCCCAGAAAATTAGGTTAAAGTTGATGAATCATTTTCTGAGTCTTATTTTTAACATACTTCTTGGGATTATCTTTCTGGAAATATTTCAATTGAACATTCAATCAGCCACAGACCAAAATTGTTAAATACGCACCTGATTTTCAACCACTGCAACATGGGAGTCGTCATACCTCCGCAGAGAATAACTGTGGCCAGCACGATAATCATCGTAGCGGAAAGAATATACTGTCGTGGTTCGGTCGACGTATTGCGTATAGCCAGGGCGAACGCTATAGCTCCACGAAGCCCTGTCAACAATGGCAAAAATATGTCGTTAATCTGCATGGCATATACTAAATATGAAACATCAGAAATTGTTATTATCATTATTATCGAAATAATGTTATTTATTTTTATTTTTATAAAAGTAATGATTTGAGAAAATTAAATAACTATAGACTATGTCCACTTATAAATTCTAGGATAGAATTTTTATTTTCAGAAATAGTAACTAACGTAATCTATAGACAGATTGTCCTTTAGATTTTAACATGCATTATTTCACAGACTAGCTTTATCAAAACTAGAACATGATCTACTGAAAAATATGTCTAGTGTAAAAGACTTTGTGAAAGTTAGTGGGTGAATATGGAGTTTAACGTTGTGAAAGAAAAATAATGTATTTTGTTGCAAACAGGCATTTTGTTGTCATATTGATAGTAAATATGATAAACGGAATTGTTCTCACCTGAAAACATCATCATGTGTTGGAAATTGTATCCTATCTTGTTTGTTCTCCCCAGATTCAGCAGGAATGTTAATGGGTAGATATTGAAAAATCTGCCCACAATAATAGCAAGCTGATTGTCGGTCAAGGAAGTCGACAAATTACTGGAAATATTCTTAATAAAGTTATTGGGTAGACCTAGACCTCCACACATACACACTACGCAGAAAGGCACCAGGAAAAAAACAATTCCTTCAAAAAAGCATTATCTGGTTTACAATTATGCTGTTGAAGCGATCAAGGGAGAACTGAATTGAAATTACTCCCAAGTTCGGCCCCAGAGTTGTAATCAGTGTTCGAAATTACCGCTGGCCCGCCCATTTCCCCAAATGCTAAAGGTATCTAGGGCCAGTAGAAATTCATGTTTTTTTTGTAAACATTTGTTATTTGTATCATTATTCGAGCTACTGGTTGTAATGCAAAAGGATACGAATGCAGCAAAAATAAACCCAGCATCCCATTTGATTCTTGTCTCGTCAAACGTGAAAATTGATACTCCGATGTACAAGAACACAAAATTTTCGGACAGAAAGCTCGTCAACTCGAACAACTGTGAACAAAGTAGAACACGTGATTTTTTAAGAACTTACACTATTTAGCGTTTGCATTATTAATAGTTTTCCTGGTAACAAAATGTTACATTTCCTTAAATTCATTGAACTGCAATATCAAAATATTAGATATGCTTTAAATTAACATTTTCGCACTTGAACAAAATGGTATTCTGAAAACATTGCAAAGTGCAACATGGGTATCATTTCTCGAAGCTCTCATATCCACTATGAGACCTATGTAGCGTTCTTGTAAGTGCACGGTCTCCATATTAGAGATGGCTACGAGAGTCCTTATGGTCTCGTAGTAGATATAGTGAGAGCTTTGAGAAATGATACCCTGATTGAGATAATTAAACGAATGGTACACACCTGTTTCGTCCTACTCTTAGAATCTTGAGACAGGTTGTTGTATGTGTAGTGAGCTTGAGTAATACCACAGAACAACACTGCTACAATGCCTGGAAACAAGATAGATACACTGTTAGAAACAAGTGAACATAATTCATAGATGTAAAGCATTGGCCAGGCAGAGCAAGACTCGCGTGATTCTACTGCAAATCATACAAAACCTTCAGCACTGTGCATGACAAGCTTTCAAGATCATTTCACTAATATCATGGCTTGTCAGCTTAGAACAGGAGGAATCCTGTAACATATGTAGCACTGAATGTTGCAATAAACCTGCAAGCACCGGCTGGTACTGACAGACCAAGGATGATAGCTGTATTCCCACCCTAGTCAGCGGATCCTATCAATATCGCATCAGAAAGGTAACTTTCACAAACATTGATGCCAGGGGTGAATGATTAGTCTTGGTCACAATAACAGTGTCCTCCATTCACTTATTGTAAGGACATATAGGACATCAACAGACAACAATGTCCTCCACTCACCTGTAAGTCCTGCCACTTCTGCCGACTGGAAGGACATGTAGGACATCAAGAAGAAAAGGGCTGTCTCGAGCAATGGGAAATCTCGAATCTTTGTAAATTTTGTAATCTGACATTATCGTCAAGGAATTCCATTTTACAGTATTTCAAGCAGATCCTATTACAGTAACTTTGTCTTGACAATAGGTGCGCATTACAATCATTACTACTCAACAAGAAGTAGCTAACCTACGGCCAGTAGACTGAACTAGAGGGCGTTACCATATTTACCCCCTGCCACCTAGGCCACCATAGCCCGCCTGCATAAGCGTATCGCTATCTCTCATCATGTACATACTATGTCTAACAACTAGTTCTACCAGAGATAATAAATACTGAAAACATTTTTTTTAAGGATACGGTAGCAATAATATGTGCCTAAATCACAAAATTGAGATCAGGTCCTGGCCCAGAGATTACGAAACCTTTTTAGTACGATTTCAGACTATGACGTCACATGACGTTTTATGAACAAAATTCTGAGTTGAGTATGAAATCGTACTCAGAAAGTTTCGTAATCTCG
>JAUTBZ010174653.1:0-23528 GCA_032361785.1 Lepetodrilus galriftensis | reverse complement strand
GTAGGATCCACGACTTCTTCTAAAGGAAGTGCTGGCGCAAAAAAGACATCATTGTCTTGGAAGAGTAGGGCACCATGTTCTCCTTTTTTGATAACTAGAATTTTTGGACCCATCTTTAAGATTGCTTTTGAGGCTTTCATTAAGGAATGTTCTCCAGACATTTGGCGTGCTTCTTCGTCATTGATAAGGAGCATGTCGACTTTCTTGATGGTCTTCATCAAAGAGTCCCAGGCGACGTCCATCCAAAAATTCATGGTATCCATCGCAATCAACTTAGGTTTTTTCTTGAGTTGATCCAGCACCTGCATTTGAATCTCTGGCGTCAAATTGCCCAACATCACATAATCAGGTTTCTTGTAAGCTTCCGGAATGATTGGATTAAAATCTGCCAAGACATTTAATTCAGTGGCTAAAGTATCCCGACCATTTCCATCATCATGATACTTGCCAGCCCAAAAAAATGACTTTTCATCTTTCTTAACTTGCAAACCACCCAGATCGATGCCTAATGACTCCATATACTTCAGCTCATCCTTTGGGAAATCACCACCCACGACGGAGACTAGATTTACAGGTTTAATGAACTTAGAAGCGGCCAAACCAATATACATAGCAGCACCTCCGACGACTCTTTCTCTTTTTCCAAAAGCCGTTTCAATCGTGTCTAAAGCGACAGTTCCAACAGTTAGTAAACTCATTTTAATTTTTTTTATGCAAATATTGCAATAATTAATGAAAGATAGTACCTTTGCAATCCAATTTAACGTAAAGAAGTGCTGTGAAGCATGATTTATGCTGAATTTGCCCCTTTAGCTCAGCTGGTTAGAGCGCCGGACTGTTAATCCGTAGGTCCAAGGTTCAAGTCCTTGAAGGGGCGCGCTTTCAAACCTTATCGTCGTAAGACGGTAAGGTTTTTTTTGCGGCGATCCTTTCCTGAAGCCTTTTTCTAAGGAGAAGCTTAATAGACTTGGTTGCTAGCATTGCCGCAAAATATCCTTTCTATTTTTTATAACCTCTCCATCGTTCTCCTTTTCTAAAGAGAACCTAGTGGCGAAAGAATATTTTGCTGGCTTGTTTGGTATGGTATGCAATAACGTTAAAACAAACTAACAACGATAGTAAAAAAAGCTTTTATACCACTCGGTTTCCTTGAAAAGAGGGAAACCCATGGAAGGGTGATCAACAAGGATAAAAGCTTTTTTTGCGGCGATCATTTCCTGAAGCCTTTTTCTAAGGAGAAGCTTAATAGACTTGGTTGCTAGGATTGCCGCAAAATATCCTTTCTATTTTTTATAACCTCTCCATCGTTCTCCTTTTCTAAAGAGAACCTAGTGGTGAAAGAATACTTTGCTGGCTTGGTTGCCAACCAAAGTGTTTAAAACAAATCAACAACGATAGTAAAAAAAACTTTTATACCACTCGGTTTCCTTGAAAAGAGGGAAACCCATGGAAGGGTGATCCACAAGGATAAAAGCTTTTTTTTCGGTGATCCTTTCTATTTTTTATAACGGCTCCAATGCCGATCGACTATCGGCTAAGTCCTTGAAGGAGACAATTTTCTAAGCATTTTGAATTGGCGTGATATTCGCAACTAAACTAAGCGCAAATATAATCTATGAAATATCTATTGTTTTTATTGTTTTTTGGAACGAGTCCAATGCTTTTTGGACAGATTTATAATCAAGATCACATTTATATTGACTTCGATGGGGATGGGGCCGTTGATAGTTTATATTTGTATGATGTTTATGAAGATAGGGAACCGACATTCATTCAGTTAGTTTGCCAATTGTCTTCCAAGGATTTCAAAAAGCAAAAAACAAATTTTATCCCATTCGAGACTTTTAGTTATTTTACTTTGTCTTTTGTTGAGGGTAAATTATTATTTTATGCACATCTTGATGGGATGGAAAGGGTGTATGCGGAATTGATTTATGAAAATAATGATATTTATTTGAGCGGAATGGCAAGGTCACAAGATGGCGATAATAGTTTGGATGGAGGAGGCAATTCTTATCTTGATTTATCAACGCATGAATATAAAGGGGAGTGGACTTATTATGATCATTTTGATGAACAACCCAATTACAGAATGGCTTTACCAGTGATTCATACGCAGATGAAATTCCCAAAATTTAAATTGGAAGCCATTAATGAAGATATTTTTGTGACCTTTCGGACAAAATGTTTAAAAGAATTTAGAAGAGTATTATTGGAAAAATTTCCGAAAGGGAGTGGCTCTAGGGATGGTTATTTATTGGTGGATATTGACCAAGAGCGTGATGCAGATTCCCTTTATTTTGATGCTTATGATTCTCGGTTGGCGGTGGAAGTTTATCATGCAGAAACAGATAAATACGAGGAAGTATATAGTGAGCGACTTTCTTTCTATTCAAATAATTATGAAATTGTAGAAACGATAGACATCGGCTACTTTATATTAAGAAGCTTGACGGATAACCAGCAAATTTATTTTAGTTTTGATACGGAGAAAAAAGAATTTATAATACAAGAGGAGAAGTTGAAAAATTGGATTCAGAGTGATTTAGATGGGGATGGAATTATTGACTCTCTTAAAGTTAAGGAAGGTGCTCTTGGTGATGAGTTTGTCTATTTTTCTTATTTGCTTTCTTCCCAGGATTTTGAGGAGGTTTTAAGCCCGACTTTTCTAGCAAATGGAGTCGTTATCAAAGAAATAAAGCACGGTTTTAAAATTTCACTAGCAAGTCAACAGACAGATATTGACATGACTTTTAGGTTTGATGAAAAATCAAAATTACTGCGCTTAATTGGTTGGGATTATTGGGCTGATACTAGAACTTATAGTATTAACCTGTTGACCAATAAATTTATAGGCACCCATGTCGATCCCAATGACGAAACGAAAGTAATAAAAAAACAGGCTCGGATGAAGTTGCCATTTGTGGAATTTAAAACTTGGACGGAAAGCGAGCAGTTAGATGTTTTGGATCATTGTGCGGATTTGTTTGATTGAACTTTAAAACGTAGGCTTCTTTAATTGCGATAGTAATTTTAAGCCAATAAAAAGCATTATAAACAAGCCTACTATATAGAGAAATGTCATGCTAGGAGAAGATCCGTATTTCTTGATTTGATTGATTCGCTTGTAGCTTAAATAGGAAATATTTCGTTGGCGTAGGCCTTTGATTGATATAACCTCATACGAGGAAAATTTATCCAGAAATTGAAGCTCTTTTGTTTTGGCTATTTTCTTTTGATAGCTATCTTTTAGAATGTCTATTTCTATTTCTTCATCGAGTGTTATATTTAATTGTTGGAGGGCATTGTATGTATCGTGCTTTATCTTAAAATTAAAATTTGGATACTCCTTAATTGTAATAATAACGGAATGATTGCCATGTCGTCCTGCTTTATCCAATGCTTGAGTGACGGTTCCTTGTAGAGCGTGTAGATCGGTTGATACTATTTTCGGTGCAGTTAATTCAAAAAAAACAAAGAGCAACAGTAAAGCACTAATTACCAATGGGACAATAGCGTAATTTCTATCTTTCTGATAATACAATTGTTTTTCTAGTTTTACATCCTGATGTTTATCTTTGGTGATTGCTTTTCTTAATTTGTTGTAATTTGTAATAGTCGTAGAAGTGATTTTAATCTTTTCATTTGCAGTATATAAGGTTAACTCAGCCCATTTTCCTTCTTTATTTTCTTGACTAATAATGGTGTATTTCTTTATTTTGTTAAGACGTATTTTTTTTTCGGAAGATTTGAAAAATGAACGAATGATCAGGGTTTGTCCTACTAGTTTGTAATGTTTTAATTGCAGTAGGTCATAAACGACGAACAAGAAGAGTAAGCAAAAAAACAAACCAAATAGAAAGCCAATATAATAGGGATGTTCTTTGCCGAGTTCAGGCTCTATGAAGAAGTAAGCAAAGAGGCTTAGTACGATGCCTGCGATAGCAATCGGTATGTAATAATTCGCTTTTAATTTTGATTCTATTATTAAAGTGTCGTTGTGCATATTATTTCTTCCATGAGTGTATAGCCGCCTCCAGCTTTAGTCACTTTTGATTTCTTGTGACTTACATTTTTGGGCAGTAAACAAGAAAATGGCTAGATACTTCATCTGTTGCTGATTTTTATCAAAATTACAACTTTTTTTCCTATTGGTGTATATTCTAATTTAACAAAAGCAGGTTCAACAAATAAAGACGCTAAATATTTAGTCTGAACATAAAGTTGGAACTTTGAAGTTAGTCTAGGAGTCTTTTTAGCTTCGAAGTCCCTCCCTGTAATAACTCTGAATTTAATTAAGTAAATATAGTCGGGCTTTCGAGTCTAAAAAGTATTTGATTCTCCTAAACCCCTAAACCGAACGAAGTGAGTCTAAACTCCTAAACCGAACGAAGTGAGCCTAAACTTCTAAACCCAAAAAATTAATAAACAGTAATTTCCTATTCTAGCATTTTTTTGATAGTTTAGCGGAAGAATTAGAAAGATAAAAATAGAAGACCAATGGCAGCAAAAAGACTTTTAGCATTAGATGTTTTTAGAGGGGCGACGATGATGTTGATGATACTCGTTAATACGCCAGGAAGTTGGGGGCATATCTATCCACCTTTTCGGCATGCGCCTTGGCATGGATTGACGCTGACTGATTTGGTGTTTCCATTCTTTTTGTACATCATAGGTGTGGCGATGTGGTTTTCGATGAAGAAATATTCTGCTAGTGCCACAATGAAAAAAGTGGTTATTCGTGCTTTGAAAATTTTTCTTTTGGGTACTTTCTTGCGAGCGATGCCTTTCCTCGATGTGGATTGGTCGCATTTTAGAATCATGGGGGTTTTGCAACGTATTGCAGTCGCCTATTTGATCGCCGCTTTTATGGTGATGAAGCTTTCGCCAAAACAGCTATTGGTTAGTTCGGTGGTTATTTTGCTTGGTTATTGGGGGTTGTTATATGGGCTAGGCGGGGATGAACCTTATGCGATAGCGACCAATGTGGTTCGGCGATTTGACTTAGCGGTTTTTGGAGCGGATCATCTGTGGCATGGGCATGATATGGCGTTTGATCCAGAAGGCTTATTGAGTAGCTTCCCAGCGGTAGTGACGGTGATACTCGGTTATTTTTCCGCAAGGGTCATTCAATCCGAATCGACTTTAAACCTGTCCATCCAAAAGTTATTAATTTATGGTAGTATGGGAATTGTAATAGGCAGATTATGGGGTTTCGTATTCCCAATTAATAAAGCCCTTTGGACCAGTTCCTATGTCTTGGTGACGGCTGGAATAGGCGCTATTGTATTGGCAATATTACTTTGGATTATTGATGAACGTGGCTTGCGCAAATGGACTTTTCCTTTTGTCGTTTTTGGCAAAAATGCCATCTTGGGTTTTGTCTTATCTAATGTGATTGTGAAAATAATGCTCAAAACAAAATGGGTGGATGTCCAAGGAGAAGAATGGAATGGGTATGCCCACATTTACGAAAAAATATTTGTTCCAGCTTTTGGGCAATTAAACGGCTCTTTAGGATTTGCTATTAGCACTGTTTTGGCAGTTGGGATTATTTTATTACTTTTCCATTGGAAGAAGTGGTTTTTGAAATTATAATGGAGTCTATGAATGTTTTGCCAGATGGGCGAATTTAATATTTTTAATTTTAAGTAGTGATCAATGTGTCAAGTTTAATACTTGATGCCAACTTCTACCATCTTCTAACAGGATGTTCAAGACATAATTTCCTATAGGTATGTCTGCTAAGTTAATAACTTCATGCCAAGATTTTACTTTTTTATGCATCATCCAATTTTGTATTTTCTTGCCATTACTGGAGCGAATTGTAATATTTATATTTCCTGTGTAACTATCTGAAAATGTAATGTTTACAAAGCCAGTTGTTGGGTTGGGGAAGACGCTAAATTGTGGAGATTGTATAGGCTCTATACCGACAATCTGGCTTAAGTTCACGGCTATAGGCTTGCCATCAAAAGTGTTAAATTGAAAAGTGGTTGAGGAGGATGTACTACTAACTAGTTGTACTTGAATATTAGGGGCAAGCAAGGTCCATTTTCCTTTTAAGGTGATTTTAATGGGTACTTCTAAGGACGCCTCAAAACTGTTGATGTTAAAGCCCATGTTTGGATTAGCTATTGACAGTTTTAAATTATTTCCTATCATTTTATAGATAATCAAACAGGGTGTATCATTAGCTTCTATTAGTAAATCATTAGGTAAGGAATTGTTTTCACTAAATAGTACATAGGCCGTTCGCTCACTCATCTTATCGCTAATGATATGTGCATTCTTATTTTTTTGATGTATAATATATGGCTTGGTTGAAGCAGTTGACATGGCAGTTGCAAAGTTTGACATATGCCCTATTGAAGTTTTTGGGATAACAACATATTCATAGGAAGCATCTATCGGATTAGTGCCATGAGCAATGTAACCGATTGAATAATCTACACCAGGTCGAGATTCAGATTTTGAGAAATCAAAATCATCTAAGTAAGGAATTTTTTGAGTGGTTCTTTTGATTCCTAATTGATTGTCAGAGTTGTTAACAACATAAAATCCAGTATGAAAATTATCAATTATCCAATTGGATCCGTTGAAGGAATTACTCCCTATTTTAGAAAAACTACTACCATTTACAATTACCGTATCCTGGTTTTCTGACAATCGTTGATACAAAGTGGTGACGGTTGGATGAGTAGCATCTTCATTTTGAATATTGGATCCTAAAGCCAAAATATAATCTTCAAAAAAGAAAACGGATTTCTTAAAGGCAAAAGTAGTCTCTCTATTAACTAAGGGCGAGAAAGGCTCGTAGCCAATTATATTTTCTCTTTCGTGAAAATCCATTGCAAATAAACCGACTTGCCCCATTGTTTGATATACTCCATGATCAATGTCGTCAAAAGATAAAGCGCCTACAAAAGATTTCTTTTGATATTCTTTTTGATACTTGTTTTCAACCCGCAAAAGATTCCATGGCAATACAATAGAAGTAGCACCTGGATTATAATTCCAATTCCAGCCATTGAAGCGATAGCCGTTTCCGGCTTCTTGGCCTCCTTCGTAGATGATTTCTAAAGTTCCATAACTTTGATAGCGACCATAATGTTGATGATCCCGTATCATTTCTGCCCCAAAACTCCAACTACTTTCTCCTCTAGAAACAGCCATCCAATGGTCTCTCCAATAAATGCCTGCCCCATGATAATTCATCGGTTTGAAACCCAATAATTTTTCAGGTTGTACATTGGGTAAGTCAGGATGATTTCCCCAGTGCCTTACGTAAGCTTCAGCAAGTAAGGGGTCTGGAGTAGTCAATCCTAGAATATGCCCTCCAACAATAGCAAGTGTACTAACAGTACTTTTGCTTAATGCGACTCCTCTAGTTTCTGGATGTCTTCCAGCCATTGACAATGGCTCCATATTATCATTTGATATGAATATTTGTGTGTAAACACCTTTTCTAAAAACTTCATAAGCTTGCACCGAAACCTGAAAGGAGGTACCGTCTAAAACGGATAGAATAAATGTAGGTTTATTATAATTATAAGTATAGTTATTTAATCCAGTTTGGTGGTGAAAGGAAGAGCCATCTGTTTTGATTCCATCAGCTGTTCCAGGTGTGTAACTCATAAAACGCTCAAAATACCTACGAAAGCCCTTTGTCCATTGTAGCTTTGCCTCAGGGGTATCTTGCATTAAGCCATACACTAGATGAATATCTGACAGGTTGCCAATGTCATCAATATTGATAGCACCTTCCGATGAGATACCGAAGATATAAGTAGGATTCCAAAAATTTTCATATTTATGGCTATGCTCAATAAGAGAATAATCAAATAAATTATTGATTTTGTCACTTAGAATTGGTTTTAAAAATATCGTTGGAACTGCAAATAATTTGTAAAAATAATTGATGTAATCTTTTGGTATTTTTTGTCTAGCAAACTGATCTGTGAAGAACCAAACGGTATTGCTAGCCATCTCTTTCATCGTTAATCCATTGACGTATTTTGTCTCCTCATTAGGATAATATTTTAAATACTGCGCAAATATTTTTAAAAAATCTGCTGATTGCCAAACCGTAATATCCCAATCTGGGGTAGGCATATCTCCAGAAATTAGATTCCCATCAATGGTAATATTGAGATCATTATATTTTTCAATAGCTTCCAAAATTTTTTCTCCGGAAGGAGCATATAATCCAAGCATATAGTTAGACATTTTACTTAAAATCAAATCCATCTCTTCTGTTTCTACAGTAGTAGGGGTGATTTTTGGAATGTCAATAGTTGGTTTGGTATAGAAAAAGTCACCAAAACTTACGATGGAATCATTTAGCTGGATATAGTCAACAGCAAAATCCCTTGCAGTATGATTGGAGCCAGAGGTATTTTCTCTTACATATCGTATTTGTAATTGATCCCCTTCGTCATTGTCCGTAGTAGTATAGCTTAAGCTTGTGACCTCTGGGCTTGTGTCATAGCCTTCTATTAGGATGCTAAGACTGGACGTCAAAACGACCTGCTTTGTTAAGTTGTAAAGCTGTACATAGTAATGAATATAAGAGGATTTATAGTTGTAAACAGAGGTGTTGAAGTCGTAAGTGGTTGCTGCTTTCATGGTGCCTTGAAAAGTATATTGGGCACCAAGAGGCCCATTTGTGTCTTGACCATTAATTGCGACAGCGCCATCATTCAGCCCATCTAGTTCATCAGTATCGTCATATCGAGTGGACAGTTTGGTGTTGCCTATTGGTTCCCAAATGCCTGATTGTGTAGATATTTGAGAGAAACTGGATGTAGGCATAAACCAACTAAAAACAATGAATGAAACTAGGGTGGGTAATGCTTTGTAGAACATAAAAATTATATTTCAAAAAGGATAATTTCCTTTTTTGTTTTACGCTTTTTTCATAAACATGTTATTGGTAACAAGTTTCAAAGAATCGAGGCCGCTAGATAACTATGTCTTTTTGTTAGGCGTGTAATCAAGAAGACCTAAATCCAAGTATCCTATCAAATGAGCGACTAGAAGTCGCCAATCAATCCCCTTTCTTCCGATAATACTTAACATATCCAAAACGAGCAGCAATCGTCAAAAGAACAATCGCTCCAATAAAATAATAGATCCATGAAGGAGTAGGAGCAGGGTCTCCTTTTGCATAAGAGTGCAAGCCTGCCAGATAAAAGTTAACCCCAAGGAAAGTCATCAGAATAGAGGAAAAACAAAAGATAGAAAGTAAATTTAATAGATAGCGACCCCGTAGTCCGGGCACCAACCGAGTATGCAAAACAAAAGCATAAACCATAATACTAATCAAAGCCCAAGTCTCCTTTGGATCCCAGCCCCAATATCTACCCCAACTTTCATTCGCCCATTGTCCACCCAAGAAATTACCAATCGTCAACATCACCAAACCAACGGTCATGGACATCTCATTGATGTAAGTGATTTCTTTAATTTTTAACGCAAGGCGATCCTTATTTCTTTCATTCGTAAGAATATAAAATATCATGACAACAATACCCAAAATCATGCTTAGAGCAAAAGGCCCATAACTCCCCACAATAATCGAAACGTGGATCATCAACCAGTAAGAATTTAATACTGGAACTAAGTTTTCAATAGCTGGATCCAACCAATTCCAATGCGCTATCATCAGCATCATCGAAGTCAAAAAAGCACCAGCCCCCATAGTAATCGGGGACTTTCGTCCAAATAACAACCCAAAAAGCATCGTCGCCCAAGCCACATAAATCATAGCTTCATAAGCATTGGACCAAGGGGTGTGCCCACTGATGTACCACCGAACACCTAGACCCGTAGTGTGCATGGCGAATAAAACCAAAATAATTACTTGGCTGATTTTTATAAGCGTTCGAGTAATCGGACCATCTTTAAAAATATTAAATATAACAAAGAAGAAAAGCAAGGTGCCGACGTACATATAATAGCTGAATAGCTTCTTGAAAATGTCATACTTGTTGTAGAGAATTTCAAATTTTATTTTGTCTTTGCTAGGGATGACCGCAGCCCCATAAGTGGCTTGGAATTTTTCAATTCCTTGTAACGTTGCGATAGCTAAACTATCATTTCCGGTAACCTTACTTTCCATTAAAGAATTGCCATAAAACTGTAGAACCTTAGTGACAAAAGTGGAATCAATACCTTTGAAACTAGAGGCATCACTGGAAGAATGCCATTTGTTATTTGGGTCGTTAGGCGCTGGAAATAGGCGTAAATTATTTTGATCTAAAATACCGTATAAGAAGTTTGCTCGGGAATCAATTCCTACTACAGCGTTGTCAAAAGTATTTTTAATTCTTTTCTTCGTCGCATCCTCCGCATACTTCGATAATTTGTAGTTTCCTTCAGTCGTAAAGAAGTCAAAAAGCCGTGCATATTTCTGTCCTTTTGGGATGCCTAGTATTTCTCGAATACCCGTATCGTGCCTTTCGATATAAACTATTTTTGCATAGTACCAAATCCGTGGGTTTAGCATCATCGACATTAATATCTGTTCAGAACTATAGCCATGATAAGTATCCTTTTTGGAGAGCTTTCGCAAAGCCTCAGACGAATAAGTATTGACAGGTTTCATCCGACCTCCAGCATCTTGAATGACTAGAGAACCAAATACCTCTGCTTGTGATTTTGGCATGGCTGTTTGAGCCAAAAAGGTATCAATATTTATTTGATCAAAACTTGCATGGTCTTGTGTAAAAGCAGCCTGCGAAACAAATATTAATAATAATAAAGTAGCCGTTTTTTTGTGCAGTGCTCGGAGTTTGTGGCGCAATTGGCTGAAGCGTGTACCTGGTAGTGCCAGCATTAATAATAAGCCTAGATAAAGTGCTGCATATCCGATGTAAGTGATGATGGTCCCTATCCGATCATGATTGACAGAAAGCCGAGTTTCTTCTCCTTGTGCAGTAATGGAATAGGAAGATTGAAAGAATTTGTAGCCTTGATAATTTAAAATATTATTCATGAATATCTTGAAATCAAAATGCTTATTATTGACTTCATCATCAAGCGTGATTTCACTCGCATAAGACATCGGACTGTTAGAACCTGGATAGCGATCCAATTGAAAATCCCGTAACTTTATAGAGAAAGGTAATTCAATAAACCGGGAGCCATAAGACACCTTATATTTTTTGCCACCGACTTCTGCAACTTTTGTTCCGTCTGTCATGAATTGCGCACCCAAAACATCAATAACTTTACTTTCTCCATTTGCCGTCAAGCGAATCCCTACTTTGTCTTTCGGGAAGTAATCTTTTTCTTTTTTACTGACAGATTGATATGTGACTTCTCCTGCCGTTGGAGGTGATGGAACCACAAAATTCAAGGAACCCATTTTGTATAAAGCACGAAGATTAAAATCTTGAATACTATCAGCGACAACGGATCCATTAGCTTGAGTGGCCATGACCATGTACGTCCCCGGGTAAGGTGTTTTAATTTTTAATTTTCCATTTTCTGTAAAGAAATGAATCCCAGGAATTTGGAGATTATCACTAAAAGAAACAGGTGTCCCATGAATAAAAATAACGGAATCTTTTTTGATATAATAGTCCGTTCGTCCACCAGATGATTCTACTAAATGAAAATATTCAGGCGCCCCTTCTTTGGGTTGAAGAACGACTTTTGCATTCGGGACATAGCTGTCAAATTCTGCGATAACATTTCCATCATCACTTTTTGCCTTAAAATAATTTGAACCCAATTGTCCAAATAAAACTTGTTTGACAAGAAGGTCTTTACCGCTTTCATCCGCAACCGATAAATACACTTTACTTGTAAGGAATTTATTAGAAGATTGACCTTCCAGAATCGGCATGACGCCCTCGTAAGAAATATATCGCGTAACCCAAGCCCCCGAAATAATCATGATAAAGGCTAGGTGAAAAAGTAAAACAGGCCATTTCTCTCGCCGAGTCAAACGGAATTTAAAAATATTACCCACAAAATTAAGTACGAATATGCCCATAATCATCTCAAACCACCAAGCGGTATAGACTACTTTTCGAGCGGTCGGCGTTCCATAGTCATTTTCAATGAAGGTGGCAACTGCCATTGTCCCTGCAAAAATAAGAAATAGGACAGCCATTAATTTTGTGGAGAATAGGAGGTTAAAAATCTTTTTCATACTAGTTTTTTTTGGTAGACTCAAAGGATAAGACAATAGCTGTCGGGTATTGTTCACATTAAAATCCTATCTTTGTGTTAAAAGAAAACGGATGCCTGATTCTTCATTTTATCAACCATTTCAGCCCATTTCTATTGAAGAATGGAAAAACCTTTTGGGCGAACAAGCCATTCGTACCTATAAACTTTCTGAAAGGGTCGAAACCCCCGTTTTTATTCAGCAATCAGCCACTTTAACCCCAGAAACTCTTACACAAAAAGGGGATAATAATTGGAGCATCGTAGCCAAGATTGAGGTTGATAATGTAACGATAGCCAATGAACAAGCATTAGAGGCTTTGCTAGGAGGTGTGGACGAATTGTTTTTTGTTTTGCGCAAGCCTATCGACTGGTCTATCCTTTTGAAAGGAATTGAGCTGCCGATGATTCACATTTCGATTCAAGCAGATAGTTCCCTTGCGGAAAAAATGATGGAAGCTTTAGTGGTTTTTATTTCCAGTAAAGTATGGGATGCTTCGGTTTTGAAGGGTAGTTGGTTGGTCAATGAAGGGGATTTGAGCCAATATTTGGCATTTGGGCGCAAGCAACTCCCAAAATTTTCTTTGTTAAGCTTACGCCAAAAAGAAGGGGAGGATCAAGAGGTCGCTTTCGCAAAAATGCTCCAAAAAGCAGAAGATTGGCGGATTAGATATGGCGATGAAGTCCTGACAGAGATACGCTTTGAGCTCCTTGCGGAAAAAAATATCCTTAAATCTATAGCCGGGATTCGAGCATTCAAATTACTGTGGCTACATTATTTAGCGCAAGTAAAAGTAGTACCTCAAATGCCTGATTTGTCTATTCTAGTGGATGATAGTCAATGGACGGATGATGAAAATAAAAATCGGATTTTGGCGACCACTCAAGCGATGTCTGCGGTGATTGGTGGTTGTAACCATTTGATTATTCCTTCTGTCCAACCAGGTGCTACGGATTCTTTTTCAGAAAGGATAAACCGCAATGTTTCCCACATTATGAAAATGGAGAGCTATATGGATAGGGTGGAAGATCCTGCTGCTGGTAGTCGCTTGGTGGAGGCGTTGACGAATGCTATCGCTAAAAGTGCATGGACATTATTTGTCAATGTAAAGTAAATATCATCCCCTATGGGCTTCCATTTCATTGAAGAAATACCTATATTTGGGTAAAAATACATATAGTGGCTTTTTGAGGTAAGTTTTTTCCAAAACTGCACGTTTTAACTATGTATTTGTTGCTGACTCATTAGATAATGGGTTGAATTTGGCAAAAATAAAAAATGGATAGACGTAATTTTATATCAACTATAACTGGAAACAGTTCCACAATGGAGTCATTTCCAGAAAATCCGCCTAGCACAAAAGGCTTAGCACCCTACACGGGAACTTGGGGCTTTTGGGAAGCTTCCCACCTTTTACGGCGTACAATATTTGGACCGTCATTAGCACAAATGAACGACGTTGCGAATATGAACCTTGCAGATGCTGTGGCTTTATTATTAAGTGAAATAACATTGCCAGGGCCGCCGCTTAATGCATTTGATAGTGGAGATATGTTTGTACCTATTGGGGAAACATGGATCGGTAAGAGCATGACAAATGCCAATAAAACTTACCACACCAATGCAAGGAGGAAGTCTTTGAAGGCCTGGAATAGAATAGTATTAAGTAAAGGTGGTTTGAATATTAGAGAGAAGATGGTCCTTTTCTGGCAAAATCATTTTGCGACTAATTTGGTTCGAGTACCTGAAGCCAATTACCATTATGTGACCTTATTGCGGACGCATGCGATAGGTAATTTTAGGCAGTTGGCAAAAGACATCACGGTCGATGGACTCATGCTCCGTTTTTTAAATGGAAATGAAAATATTGATGAAGAGCCAAATGAAAATTATGCAAGAGAGTTGCTGGAATTATACACCATTGGAAAAGGTCCATTGGTCGCTCCAGGGGATTATACAAATTACACCGAAGACGATGTCGTTCAATGTGCAAAAATATTAACAGGTTGGAAAGTTGTCAACCAAAATTCTACCGATCCAGAAAAACCACTGGAAGTTAAATTTATTTCGGGCAAGCATACAAATGGTTCGAAAACATTATCAGCCAGGTTTAATAGTGCGACCATTCAAGAAAATGGACAGAATGAATATAAAGATTTAATTGATGTTATTTTTAATCAATCGGCTGTCGCAAAATTCATTGTAACGAAAATTTATCGCTACTTTGTTTACTATGATGTGACAGAAACGGTGGTGGAGAATATCATTAATCCGCTTGCGCAAATACTAATAGATAGTGATTATGAGCTGAAGCCAGTCTTGGAAACTTTGTTACAGAGTGAGCATTTTTTCGATTTGCCTTCCAGAGGATGTTTAATCAAAAATCCAATCGACTACATTGAATCTGCTTATATGCAATTGGAGTGGCCAGCACCTCCAGATGTTGTTACGAATTATAAATTCAGCAAACAATTTTCGGGATATCAATATTCGTTGGGGATGGAGTTTTTCAATGCTCCTTCAGTAGCAGGGTGGAAAGCTTATTATCAATCGCCGACTTTTCATCGGTTTTGGTTGAATCCTTCGACCTATCAAAAGCGTAATTTATTGAAAAATATTTTTATTAGTTCGGGAGTGAAAATAAATGGTGTCAAACATCGAATAGATGAAATAGCATTGGTGCAAACAGTCTCCGACCCGACTTCCCCTGATGTAGTTGTTACGGAATTTGCAAAATTATTTTTACCAAGACCATCGAGTAATAGTTTATTGCTTTTTCTTAAAAAGAATGTTTTGATTCCGGGTTTGCCAGATTCCGAATGGACAATGGAATATCAAAATTATTTGGCCAACCCAAATGATGAAAATATTAAAAAATCAGTTGCCAAGAAAATTAATAATTTAATAAAGGCATTGTTTGAATTGCCAGAATTTCAGTTAAGCTAACCCCATGAAAAAAGCATTTAATTTAAAAAGACCAAAGGTCCTACAGAATATAAAAGCAACTCCGGAATTCCGAAGACACCATTCTCGGAGAGCGTTGTTGGATCGTCTTTTATTAAAAAATACTTATTCCAAAAAATCAAATGCCAATTTTGATGGGCCCAGTACAAAAGGGATCGAACCTTATGTCGGACCGTGGACTTTGCAGGAAGCGGGTCACCTTTTAAGAAGGGCGACTTTTGGTCCGAATATGACCCAAATGCAAGAAGTCGTTAGTCAAGGATTAGATGCTACGATTGCTAGTCTACTCACACCTCAACCAGAACCGAGTCCTCCCTTGAATCCAGTTTATACAGAAGATCCTAACGTTCCAGTAGGGGCTTCTTGGTTGGACAAGCCATTTGTTGCGGATATAGAGGACGAGCAGTATGAGTATCGCCAAGAGTCCTTACGTGGATGGCAATATGAGCAAATGGTTGCGGAAGGTTCCTCTATAACGGAAACGATGACTTTGTTTTGGCATAATCATTTTGTTACAGGAGATATTGACGAGCCTAATGCGCTTTATCGTTATATAAAATTATTGCGTAGTCAGGCGGTGGGTAATTTTAAACAATTGGCGAAAGAGATAACCATAGATGCAGCGATGTTGTATTATTTAAATGGTAAAGAGAATATTGCGGAAGAGCCAAATGAGAATTTTGCCCGAGAGTTATTGGAGTTGTTTACGATAGGTAAAGGAGCTTTGGTTGGTCCAGGAGATTATACGAATTATACGGAGCAAGACGTGATCGCAGTCGCCAAAGTAATGACTGGATGGACATTAGAAAATGAATGGACTTATGACATCACGAAATCTCTTTCGGTTGTATTTAATAATGACTTGCATGACCAATCGACCAAGCAATTGTCTCCTCGTTTTGGTAATGCGACGGTCTCCTCAAATGGCGCTGAAGAATACAAAGATTTAATTGATATTCTTTTTCAGCAAGCAGAAGTTGCTCGATTTATTGTCCGAAAATTATATCGTTGGTTTGTTTATTATGATATTAATGCGATGGTTGAGGAGAAGGTGATTGAACCGCTTGCGCAAATAATGATTGCCAATGATTATGAGATAGTCCCGGTTTTGGAAACGTTACTGAAAAGCGAACACTTCTACGATGTATTAAGTATGGGTTGTATTATTAAAAATCCAATTGACTATAATTTGACGATGATGAAACAATTGAAGGTGCAATCGCCAAATGATTTGGAGAATAAGTATAAGTGGCACGCCTATGTTTTTTATTTTAGTAGTGATTTTGGAATGGAGTATTTTTTGCCTCCATCTGTAGCTGGCTGGAAGGCTTATTACCAAGTGCCAAACTATTATCGTATTTGGATGAATCCCGTTACGTTGAGTAACCGACGAAATGTAGCTGGTGCATTTATTTATACTTTTACAGACGCTGGATTGACCTTTGGAATTGATCCATTAGGATTAGTAGACGCCTTGGATAATCCAAGTGACCCTGATGCCGTAGTGGAGGGATTTGCTAGTTTATTATTACCAATGCCTTTGGCGGAAGCGCAAAAAATATTCTTGAAAAAAGAAGTCTTGATACCCGGTTTACCCGACTCAGAATGGACTATAGAATACAATAATTATTTGGACAATCCAGATGATGAAGACAATAAAGCTGGTTTGAAAGGTAGAATTCAAAGTCTGCTATACATGATATCGGCCTTACCTGAATATCATTTAAACTAACCCCCACAGAAAAAATTAAAGAATATGAAACGTAGAGAATTTCTAAAAAAAGCAGGTTTGACAATGGCGGGTGCGCCAATAGCAGTGAATCAGATGAAGTTGAAAGCGCTCGGTCATTCCATATTATTGGGTCAAGCTGGACCCATAAATGATCGGAAGTTAGTGGTCATATTTTTAAATGGTGGAAATGACGGATTGAATACACTAATCCCAATTGATCAGTATGATAACTTGGCCAACGTTCGAGGAAATGTGCTGATTCCCCAAAATAAAATCCTTACAGGAAATGCCACCAATGGTTTTCACCCTGCTGTTCAAGGAATGAAAGAACTTTTTGATAATGGTAATTTGGGTATTATTCAGTCCGTGGGTTATCCCGATCAAAACCGTTCACACTTTAGATCAACAGATATATATAATTCTGCTTCGGATGCAGCGTCATACGTCGATACGGGTTGGTTGGGTAGATGGATGGATTTGACTTATCCCAATTATCCACTGGGTTATCCGAATGCTGAAACACCTGATCCTATTGCCGTAGCAATGATTAGTCAAGCTACGGAAACTTGTCAAGGAGTATCTGTGAATTATAGTTATCCCGTAGAGGATCCTTTTGATAGTAGCACCTTGCCTGTAGGCGCACAATCTCCAGTTCCAGATTCTCCTTATGGTGATGAACTGGCATTCTTACGTCAAACAGTAAAGCAGAGTAATCAGTACTCCGCGATTATCAAAACAAGTGCTGGTCAAGGAACAAATTCAGTTACTTATCCAGATACAGATTTAGGTAGTCAGCTAAAAAATATAGCCTTGCTCATCAGCGGTGGTTCGACGACTAAAGTGTATTATGCAACAATAGGTGGATTTGATAATCACTCAGGGCAGGTCGAAAATAGTGATACAACAATTGGTACACATGCAGAGCTTTTAGACGAGCTGTCTTCCGCAATGAAAGCTTTCCAAACAGATATGAAGAATCAAGGTCTTTCCAAGAAAGTCTTAGGCATGACCTATACTGAATTTGGTAGAAGGATTCGTTCGAATGGAAGCTTTGGCACAGACCACGGAACGGCCTCTCCTGTTTTCCTATTTGGCGAATGTGTGAAGCCGGGAATTTTAGGAACTAATCCAATTATTTCTACTTCAGTATCACAAAATGAAGGCGTTCCAATGCAATACGATTTTAGGTCAGTTTATAGTTCTGTTTTTAAATCATGGTTTGGTCTTGCAGACGGTACCGTTAATGATTTGCTACTAGGAGATTTCCAAAAACTACCAATTATTGCAGCATGCGATCAAGTAGGTACCGAAGAAATCTATGGAACAACTATAGAGGCCGCAATTAATCCCAACCCATTCAAATCCAATCCAGAAATTACTTTTACGGCAGTAGATCATTCTCGGACACTTATCCAAGTTTTTGATGCAATGGGCAGTCTGATATTAAATGTTGCCGATGATAACTATGGTATCGGTGAGCAACGAGTTACGATCCAATCTGATAGTTTGCCTGTTGGTGTCTATTATTGTCGGATTGCAATTGGTAGTGCGCAGAAGACGATTCGGATGGTGAAGCAGTAGCCTTTTTATACTGCACATTTACACTCTGGGTTAATCCATTCGGGATGACATTGTTTTAATGATATTACCAATAAATAATCTGATAATAAGCGTCTTGTTTTGTCAGAATTTCAGTTAAGTAAACCCCACTTATTATGAAAGTATTTACTAAAAGGAAGCCTGAGTTTTTAAAAAATATTAACACTAATGCTGATTTCAAAAAGCATACTTCTCGTAGAGCATTGCTTGAGCGCTTATTGTTAAGATATAATGCGGAGGAGAAACCCAAAAACTATTTTGATGGGCCTAGTACAAAAGGAATAGATCCTTATGTAGGACCTTGGACTTTGCAAGAGGCTGGACACCTTTTGAGGAGAGCCACTTTCGGTCCGACTCGGGCACAAATAGAAATTGCACTCAATCAAGGATTGAATACTACTGTAAATAGCTTGTTAGCGCCACAACCAGAACCAGGGCCTCCACTTAACCCTAATTATACAGGAGATTCTAATGTTCCTGTTGGTTCTACTTGGTTGAATATGCCGTTCATTCCAGCAGTGGAAGATGAGCAATACGAGTATCGGATGGAATCCATAAGAGGTTGGCAGTACATCCAATTGCTGGAAGAAGGGTCTTCTATAACCGAAACGATGACTTTGTTTTGGCACAATCATTTTGCCACTGGAGATATTGATCGGCCTGATGCACTCTATCGGTATATTAAATTATTGCGTAGTCAAGCGGTTGGCAATTTTAAGCAATTGACAAAAGACATTAGCATAGATGCTGCGATGCTATTTTATTTGAATGGTAATGAGAATATAGCTGAGGAGCCAAATGAGAATTTTGCCCGAGAGTTATTGGAATTATTTACTATCGGTAAAGGTCCTTTGGTTGGGCCTGGAGATTACACAAATTATACAGAGCAAGATGTAGTCGCTATTGCCAAAACGATGACCGGCTGGTGGGTGGATAATGAGTGGTCTTATGATATTAATAATCCGCTGGTAGTTGTGTTTGAGAATGATTTGCATGATCAAAACACTAAGCAATTGTCAGACCGTTTTGGTAATGCAACGATTGCTTCAAATGGTGCTGATGAATATAAAGATTTAATTGATGTTCTCTTTCAGCAAGCAGAAGTGGCTCGATATATTGTTCGGAAGTTATATCGTTGGTTTGTTTATTATGATATAAATGCGACGGTAGAAGAGAAAGTGATTGAGCCGCTTGCGCAAATAATGATTGCTAACGATTTTGAGTTGAAACCAGTTTTAGAAACTTTATTGAAGAGCGAACATTTTTATGATGTGCTGAGTATGGGTTGTGTTATTAAGAATCCAATCGACTACAATTTGTCGATGCTCAAGCAATTTGAAATAAAATCACCACAGGACTTGGAGAATAAATATAAATGGAATACTTATATTTTTTATATTAGTGGTGAGTTTGGAATGGAGTATTTTCTGCCTCCTTCGGTAGCTGGATGGAAAGCCTATTACCAAGTGCCAAATTTTTATCGCCTGTGGATTAATGCGGTTACTTTAGGGAATAGAAAAGGAACTTCAGGTGCATTCGTTTATGGATTCGAAGATGATGGATTGACTTTTGGCTTTGATGCATTTGCTTTCATTCAAGCATTGGATAATCCTAGCGATCCCAATGAACTGGTTGATCAAATTACCAAAATGCTGCTCCCAATGCCTTTGACAGCAAGTCAAAAAACATTCTTAAAAAGTGAAGTCTTAATTCCTGGATTACCAGATTCGGAATGGACAATGGAATATAATACTTATTTAGCAAGCCCAAATGATGCAAATCTTAAAGCAGCTTTGGATGGTCGGATTCAAGATTTATTATTTATGATTTCCGTTCTCCCAGATTATCATTTGAAATAGGGCAAACCCAGTAGGGGCAAACCCAAGTGTTTGCCCAAACCAAAATCCAAACCCATGTAGGGGCAAACCCAAATGTTTGCCCAACCCAAACAGTAAGATTATCAAAGGATAAAAAAGAATTTCGACAATCCAAGATGCTGCCTAGGCCTAAGCTCACCAATCTTTCCACAAGTCACCTACGGTTTCTTTGTTCCAAGCTTAGCGATCTGGAAAGTATCTTGAGTGGTATTGGAAACCACTTACCTGTCTATTTACGTTCCTAAGCTCACCAATCTTTCCACAAGTCACCAACGGTTTCTTTGTTACAAGCTTAGCGATCTGGAAAGTATCTTGAGTGGTATTGGAAACCACTGTTACCTGTCTATTTCAAAAATAACAATTCCCGATACTTAGGCAAAGGCCAAAGGGCATCTTCCACATAGTATTCGATTGTATCTGCATGGTCTCGAATTTCTTCCATGAGTGGTTTTATTTTGTCTTTGCAAGTCTGGGCATGAGCCTCATGGTTGCCTGTTTGGTCGCTTTTTATTTGCTCCAAAGCCTGTAAAGAAATATGTATTTTGTTGATGGCTTTGTTTAGCTTTTGCAAAATATCTTTTTGTGCTTTCAGTCCACTATTTTTAATACCGGAGGCCTTCAACAAGGTAATATTTTCCGCAAGGATATTCAATTGATTAAAACCTGCTGGCAAAACAAATTCATAACATAAATGCGAAAGCTTAGTCGCTTCAATAGTCATTCTGGAAATATAATTTTCCATCATGGTATTGTAGTGCGCTCTCAATTCTCTATTGGTGAAAACGCCACTGTCTTTAAAAAGCTTTTTTACTTTACTTGTTTGGTAAGCTGTCAATGCATCAGGAGTTGCTTTGTTATTACTTAGACCTCTTTTCTTGGCTTCTTTCTCCCAAGCTTTGCTGTAGTTGTTTCCTTCAAATAAAATGTTCTTAGCCGCTTTGAGGTATTTTGCTAAAATGATTAAGATGGCTTCATCTTGCTTTTTTCCTTTAGCGATTAGTTTTTCTAGGTCCGCATAAAAAGTATTTAATTGACGACCGACCATCGTATTTAGCGCAAGCATAGGAGAAGCGCAGTTCATGGAAGAACCGACCATTCTAATTTCAAATTTATTTCCTGTAAAGGCAAAAGGCGAAGTTCTATTTCGGTCCGTATTATCTAAATTTAAATCGGGCAATTGTTCCATTAATTGGATGTCCGGTTTATTATCAGAAATGGGGCCTTCTCCCGACATGATATTTTCTAGTATTGAAGTTAAATGACTTCCTACAAAAACAGAAATAATAGCAGGAGGCGCTTCTTGCGCACCAAGCCTATGGTCGTTGGAAGCGGAGGCAACGGTTGCCCGTAAAAGGTCGGCGTGATCATGAACCGCCTTGATTGTATTCACAAAAAAAGTTAAGAATTGTAAATTGGATTGTGGTTTCTTGCCTGGAGAAAGTAAATTTTTTCCAGTGTTGGTTGCCATCGACCAGTTGTTGTGCTTACCCGAACCATTAATATCTTTAAAAGGTTTTTCATGTAATAAAACCCGTAGTTTATGACGTTCTGCAACCCGCTCCATTAAATCCATTAGCAATTGATTATGATCAACAGCTAGATTCACTTCTTCAAAAACAGGTGCAAATTCAAATTGAGAAGGAGCCACTTCGTTATGTCGCGTCCGAACAGGAATACCCAATTTGTAACACTCCACTTCCAAATCACGCATGTAGGTATAGACCCGGCTAGGAATCGAACCAAAATAATGATCGTCGAGCATCTGCCCTTTGGAGGAAGCTTTACCGATTAAAGTACGACCCGTAGAAACCAAATCTGGGCGAGCATTATATAAGCCTTCATCTATCACAAAAAATTCCTGTTCCCAGCCCAAAGTGGTTGTAATTTTCTTAGCTTTTTTATCAAATAATTTGGCAACAGGGAGCGCAGCTTCTTCCAAAAATTTTTGGGATTTTAAAAGTGGTAATTTATAGTCTAAAGATTCTCCTGTATAGGTCACAAATATCGTCGGTACACAAAGGGTCTTGCCTTCCCCAACCTCATAAATAAATGCTGGAGAGGATGGATCCCAAGCGGTATATCCACGCGCTTCAAAGGTGGTCCGCAAGCCGCCGCCAGGAAAGGAGGAGCCATCTGGTTCTTGTTGTGTGAGGTCCTTTGCAGAAAACGTCTCTACAACTTTACCCGATCCGGGTTCTAGGTCAAAGAAGGAGTCGTGTTTCTCGGCGGTCCTTCCGGTCAAAGGTTGAAACCAGTGGGCATAGTGAGTTGCTCCTTTGTCCATTGCCCATTTGCGCATGGCAGTTGCGACGATGTCTGCCGTTTTGAGGTCTAATTTTTTTCCAGATTGGATGGCTTTGGATACTTTAGTATAAGCTTTACCTAAGTATTTTTTCATCGCCTTTTCATTGAAGACGTTTTCTCCAAATATGGTAGCGATTCTTTTGGTAGGGGAGTCTTGAAAGTCTAAGTCTATGTTAGATCGGTTAAGAATGGAATCGATAGCAGAAAATCTTGTGTTACTCATAGTGATTAATGATTTGGATTAAGTGGCAAAGATAGTAATTTGTTTTTAGATTGAGCTGACTATATATGGTATAGTGTGCACAGTTTTCTCGTCTAGCCTGCCCCTGGCAGACAGGCGTACACATCTAAATTAGCGAAATTCGCGTCAAAATGTACTCGTCTAGCGTGTACAACCGATGCGAATTATGCACGTACGTCTAACGTACACGTCTAAAATTGTGAATTAACCGTTATTCTCCAAAGGGTAAAAACCATTTTGTGCAATATGTTATACACCACACTATGGTATATCATGTGAAGTTCCTAACAATCCTAAAATCCTCCCTGTCGCTGCGGTAACATCCTGATAATCCTAAAATCCTGATTCTACCCTAAAGACATAAAACATTTTGTTTTATTTATTTCGCATAACTACTTGATAATCAATAGGTGTAATTTATTTGTTTGATTATTTGCATAAAAATAGTAGAAAAAACTTGACTAATTAAAACTTTTCGTTTTACTTTGCACTGTATTCGGAAACAAGTTGTTTCTTTTTGTTTGTTTTGTTTGTCTTTTACAGGCTGCTTTTCAGCAAAAACAATAATGTGTTTCCTTTTTCTAGGAATTTAAAACTAAAAGAAATGTCAAAAGGAAAAGATGCAAAACT
>JAUTBZ010174642.1:0-10105 GCA_032361785.1 Lepetodrilus galriftensis | reverse complement strand
ATGAATGGATTGATAGATAAAAAGATAGATAATAATATAGTAGGCCATGTGCATAATTAGGTAGGTAACGCCCGTGTGTGTGTGTGTGTGTGTGTGTGTGTGTGTGTGTGTGTGCGTGCGCGTGCGTGTATGTGGTATATGTGTGTGGGCGGGGGCACACATAATAATCATGTAACATCCTGTTTTCACTGAGTACCTCGATGTTGTCATGATGCTGTTAATGGTGACCACTCGATCAATGTCTGCATTGACAGTTTCAATTTCCTGGAGATAAATATGATGAAGAACAGAGACACTGAATGAACAATTGACAAATTTAGCAATATACTAGTATGTAGGAAAACCACAGGGTTTCACAAATACAAAAAGAACATTAATAATAGGGATTGGACTTCAATTTAATTAATTAATTTGGAGCCGGAAAAAGGACAGTCAGGTAATACATGTCCAGAATTATCAAATGTAGGAAATGTAAGGACAACTAATTTCAGGGGAAGATTTCACTTTAAATTCATTTGCGTTCTTCTTAAATAATGTACGGAAATACCGGTGTTTGCATGTATATACTAGTATATCAACTAGTAGTATATTATATCCAATTATAAATGAGTATTCTCTATCGTATTCCTATCGCTTAGCGTACACCATATTACGATTACTAATCGTAATAAATATTCAGTACGATCTTATCAACTGTAGTGCAATTTATACAGTCAATAGTGTGTAATAAATTCAGGTAAACATTGTAATATAGGTAAACACTGTGTTGTCAGTTAAACGTAAGTAAATATTACACATTAAATAAGGTATTACCGATATAAAACTGCATCGCAAAGGCACAGCAAAAGTGCTTTATTTGCAAAATTTTAGGAAGTTTTTATATTTGAGTCAGATATTATACATATTCATGAAATGCATTTATGTCTATATTTTACCGGACAGTTTGGCGTGGGTGAACCCGGAAGTCATCTACAAATCTATTGTCCTGGATGAGAAGACGTCACTACGTCACTTTTACTACCTCTATTTTTAGGTTTGGGATGAACCGCGTCTGATGAGAACATCCACCTGTGTAAAGGTTGACGTGAGTACCTGTAGAAAACACGCATGAGCAGTACGCTTGACAGACCATTCCGAGCTGCAGCTGAAGCTAGCTGTATACCTGGACTGCACACGTGACAAGTGATACCTGGACTGCACTAGTGACAAGTGATACCTGGACTACAATAGTGACAAGTGATACCTGGACTGCACTAGTTGAAAGTGATACCTGGACTGTACACGTGACAAGTGATACCTGGACTGCACATGTGACAAGTGATACATGGACTGCACATGTGACAAGTGTACTAGTGGCAAATCATACCTGAACTGCACTAGTGGAAATTGATACCTGAGTTTGGCAAAGCATATCAGAACGAGACAAACTATACCTGGACTGGATACGTGGCAAGTCGTACCCCGAGTGACGAGTCATACCCGAGTCATACCTAGAGCAAACATATCAAAGTGAGAAAACATACCAAAACAATAGAAGTGGCCAACTACACGACAATTGTACAAGCCTTGGTAGCAAACCATATCTGAGATATTTACAAGTGGCAAAGCATACCAGCATAGTATAAGTGCCAAACGACGCCTGGGATATTAAAGTGGCACATCATACCAGGATTGTACAAGGAGCAAAGCATACCAGAACAACCATAATACAAGAAGTGACAACCTACAGTCAACCTATACAACTGACAATCATACTAGAGCTGGACATATGGAGTTTGACAGTATATCTTTTCACAAGAATATTCCGACCTACTCCGTGAGTACGTACAATTCAAAGAGTACAGTATAGTACATTCAAACTTGTTAATGTACTAATAACTGTTACACGTATACCCTGAACACTAGTACAAAGGGGCCAGCTGTATTCCACACGTAGCATGTGATCTGTTGCGTCAGTCGTTATGCTTTAGAATGTCAATGATGAATTATTAGATATAATAAAATATGCATGTGTTATGTCATGCGTCACTCGTAGATCAGGCCCTGATTTCTCGATACAAACTTGAGTGTGAGGTTTTGCAAAGCTGAGATTTCTCCCATTGGCTCAAGCGTATGCTCAATTACAACACTGAGTCAATGGGAGTTTTCTTAAACTCACTTAAAAACTCAATTGAGCTTGTTTCGAGAACTTGAGATAGGCCAGGGTATCGTTTCTCGAAGCTCTCATATCCACTATGAGACCATAGCGCTCTCGTAAGTGCACAATCCCCATGTATTAGAGATGGCTACGAGAGTCCTTAATGGTCTCGTATTAGCTTCGAGAAACGATATCCTGATCTATGATATCACTGGATCCACCGTTAACTCTTCTCTATGTAGATCGCGTAATGGTCAGTGGATGACAGCTATCGGTTTATCAATTTGGGGATGCATTAAATAATACAAAATATAATTCACTAGAGTGAAGAATTAAAACAGCAAATATAAATATGGTATTATTATTAGGAACCAATGATAGAGATCTTTAATTTCCCCAAAGTTCAACTTCAAACTCAAGAATTCCTGCGTATTACGTCACATGATTTTGTTAATCAAATGACATTCACGTGCACTTTCTAATGTACTCTTCAGCGTGGGCAAGCCTGTCTATTATCACGTGATCAAATCAATTATGTGACGTAATACGCAGGAATTCTCGTGTATGAAGTTGAACGTGGGAAAGCTAAAGGTCTCAACAATAGCATAATTATCACAACGTTATACGTAATCTATAAATGATGAAGACGAAAATGTCTTAATGAGCATGTTTCAATCGATTTCTGACTTAGTATTTCGAGGTTGTGGGAAGGTCTAGTGGTTACATTTTTGTTTTGTAATGCATTGGTTCGCATGTTATATGTTCAGCAATATCATAGAACGAGTAAAACACAGCATCAAACATCTTTGTTATTTTCCCATTCATTTCTTTTCAGTCTTCATTAGAATCGCTGTTTAACTATGCTGATGAGAGAGATATGTGCCATACTCTTGTTTGCAGCCCTCTTAGAGTCTGGTAAGTACTAGTACATGTATATCATTACTCATTAGTATATCATTTTCTATCACTGGAATTGTCTTCTTCTCTATATGACTAGAACTCATGATGGTATTCCATCTTGGGCCGACAGATATTGCTGTTATACTAGTATATCACCTTATAACACGGTGGGACAGATCCAGATGCGTTGTATGTTGTCCATTGTAAGTTTACTACAGCAAGTCCTTACTTTATAGGCCATGAGCTAGCACCCCAAATGTTGGCCATCGGTGCCATCATGATTTTTGGCAAGGTATACATCCCTAGAGTTGAAAAATGTATGGTAGCATTGTAGGGCTTGTAGAGTTTTATATGTTATCACCCTTTTTGTAACCCTACCCTAAAATATGTTTTTTTTCTCCCAGAAATATACTAAAGCTATACTTTAACCCTCTCCATGCTGTAGGCCACCAGAGATGCTCTAACGAGCCTTATATGTGCCTAATCTAGCAGGGAGAGGGTTAAATGACGTATTAACATATTTGTAAGTCATGTGTAAGGTATGCCAATTCCTTCACAAACCTCCAACACATAATGATAGCTCTATTACATGTCCATATATGTACTTTCAGCCTCAGCGAGCTGCGAAAACTGCAGAGACTGCCACCCAAACCCGACAGATTGTAGCTCATGCGTCAACGGAGTCTGTCTCCGCGGCTGTGTTCCGGGGTACCACGGCAGATACTGCTCGGAGAGATGTCCACCGGGGTGCGCGGACTGCCACAGCGAGATCCAGTGTTTCCGGTGCAATGAAGGGAGATATGGGTCAGTCTGCCAGCACGAATGTCCGCACTGTGTCCGGGGGATGTGTCTCATGGACACGGGGGAGTGCTTCCAGGGGTGCGCTCCTGGATACCAGGGGTCTCCTTGTCAGAAGATTGTCCCGGACAATGGTGCTGCCTCTAATACTGCTGCTGCTGCTTCTGGAGCGTCTGGTAGTGATGATCCTGCTAAGGAACGCAAAGGCCTCTCGGCGATGTTCCAAGAACAAGGTACTTCTATACTAAAGCTATTCCTTGTCAAAGATATTTCGTGCCAATCTTATACATTTTTCATAATTTCTGACATTTTTGAAAATTTGCCTCACAAACAAATGTCACATCATTAAAAATGTATAAAGACAAAACTGTCCGAAACGTCTTTGATAAGGACTATACCAAAACATAATTTGTATTTACGATTCAATTTGTAAATTTATATTTCAATTAGTAACGGCTTCCTTGAAAAGGCTTCAATTAGTAAAGGATTCTAAGAAATTATTCCATGGTATCTGATTACATGTTCGTGGAATATTCCATTCCAAGAACATGTCATTCGATACCATAGAATAATGTATATTGGTAGGCTATGTATACATTGAATATTCAATTTATAAAAGTTTATTTCAATTAATAAAGGCCTCCTTATAGGGATCTTCCAAGAGAAGGGTAATTCAATACTATATAATGGTTTTCCTTCTAAGATTGCATCGTATAGTCAGTTACTGAGACTCGTTTAATTTCAAGTAGTTATACATCTAGTTGTCTTCTTAGTTATCGTGGTATATGGGTGAAAGATTCCCGCTGTAACGTAAACAATAACTCACTCATTCCTTTTAGTTACATGAAAACGCCCGTAGTAGGCATTTTAAAAATGTCAAATTATTCCTTAATAAGGAAGAGATTTTCATGTCGACTGCATAGTAAATGCTCCTCTACATTATTATTATTATTATTACGAATGTGTATTTCCTCCTCTTTCAACGCTTACATAACATGTTTCTGTCCGTACAAGGTAATGTCTTACTAACATGATGTGGCATTTAAACGCACCCGTCACTTCTCTACATAAAACACATGCTAACGTATGAAAACTGACATATATTTCACATCTGTAAGACACACGATGACAGTGCAATACACTACCGACACTCCAGCGCCACGTGATCAGGTATCTGTTGCTATGGCAACTGAACAACGCCAACCTTTCAGCGTGATAATTGGTGCCAAGACTGACCATCCATGGTTCAATGGGTTCAGGATCCATCGAATCTGGGGTGCGTTCAGTGAGAACAGGTCTGAGTATAAGCCGCTTAGCTAAACTGGTGTCCTGTCCCATGTACGGTTCATAGGACTCTTGAGACAGTGGCTAGTCTGGTAATCCGCTTGTAAGCCGCTTGCAAGCCCTTGTGTCTTTGATCATACAATAAACATTATGTTCTCTCTTCAGATTACCTACTTCCGGTTATCGGGTGTGTCCTGATCGTGTGTGGAGCTATAGCGGTATTGATCATCTATAGACAAAGAAGGTAGGAAGTCGTTAGATCCCAAACTACCGGGCCCCGAGATTACGAAACTTTCTGAGTACGAGTTCATGCACAAGCCCAAAATGTACACGAGATTTTATGAACAAAACTCCGAGTAGATCATGAAATCCTATTCAGAAAAGTGTCGTAATCTCGGGGACCTGTTTCGTTCTGGGGTGAAGCACCGAACAGATCCTTTGACGTCTCTGAAAACGACTTTCACATCCAGCTAATAAATAAACACTATGACGTGAATGTTATAAGACTCCGCCTGGGACAGATAGGGGTTTAGGTTGAATGAACATTCGAGCACGTGCAAATAGGTCACCGCACTGAACCCGGTATAGACCCATGAATATGTAATTATTTTGTGACCTAACTGGGCTCCGAAATTAGGAAACTTTGCGAGTACGATTTCCATCTCAAAATAAATGTTTATATGGGGATTTGTGGAGATATAGAAATTGAGGAGCAGAAAATCTTACTAAAAGAAATATCATGTATAATCTCTGGAATAGGGCCCTCCTGTAGGAAACGACGTAACTCTAATGT
The DNA here is from genome assembly GCA_032361785.1 of Lepetodrilus galriftensis. Classification (NCBI taxonomy): domain Eukaryota; kingdom Metazoa; phylum Mollusca; class Gastropoda; order Lepetellida; family Lepetodrilidae; genus Lepetodrilus; species Lepetodrilus galriftensis. Next base: position 4,193 of record JAUTBZ010174642.1, on the reverse strand, counting down.
AGCCTTATCTCCAACCCCAGTAATGGTGTAGTCTATGGCCTATTTGGTTGGAAGGTTACCTTGAAGTTCCGCCGTGTGGTACGGGGGAGCTCAGGTGTACATGGATCTACGCCGGAGCTTATCTCGCTTAGTTCTATAAATAGAATGTCCGATTTAACAAGCATATTATACTATGAAAACATCTGTGATTCTTCGAAATTTATACTGTAATCCATTTTACATATATATACAGCCACATTATTATGTATAGAATAGAACAACATATAAATATGATTGTCTTACATTAAACTACTAGGGTGCGTGAATTTATCGGATAGATAAAGGGCTTGTTTAAGCAGCAGGACAATGAATGCAGGTACTGTCCATTCATCTGATGAGGCTTACGTTCCTCTATGCGGAAGTCGTTAATACCTGCCAGATATTTTGATGAGTTCTCGCAGTGCGAAACGGCCCAAAGGTAAGTTATTGCCTAACGTATAGATATCGTCCAAATAGTCTTGTCATGGGAGTTTCACGTGCACTACGAAAACCGTCAGAAAGATTATTGAAATTTAGGCCTGCTATTCAGCTAAATCATCAAAAGTGGTGATACCTTATTCATTTGTGTATTTGTGTTTCAGACCAAAGGGAAAGAACTCAGAGGAAGGTTATAATGTTGAAGAAGGGAAATATGATGATGTTTCTCCCAAATCAAGCTTCAACAAGAAATCGAAACTAGATGACGGTGATGACTCGTTGGAATCGCTCAGGAAGCGGCTCTCAGAATCCGACCTTCCACAGCTCCTCACACCGCACGGAGAGAAGCTCCCTCTGGCGTTGCTGAGGAACAGGACCGGTAATTGCAGTGTCCCGTTCATGGATCCGATAGTTGAAGACCTAGAAGACGATGATGATGATGATGATAAAAACGCGCCGTATCCCCATCCCAAGGTAGTGTTCCATCTTGCACCTCTGTCAGACGATGACGAGGAGGAGGAGGAAGATGTGCCATTGATGTCTAGCTCAGCTGGTGGTACAGACTGTTGTCCAAAGAATGGAAGTTCCTTGTCTTACAGTGGCAGCAAAGCAGGAAGTCAGGATACTTCCGGTAGTCCTGCTTGTCCTATTGACAAGGATGACATGTACATTTTACAGCACGGTCCGAATGATTATGGACATGTGGCGCAATCTACGGACTATATGGACAGTGAGGCGAGTGGGCAATCGACACCAATGATTCCTGACATGTATATGGAACACCATCATGGTGAACACAGTAGTTTCCCCAGGAAATTGACAGACCATCTTGATACGTATCTCACGTCAAGACCAAAGTCTGAAGTGTCTTCGCATCAAGATGGTGCAAGGACTTCCAGAAACTGACGGCCATAATAGTGTATGGAGTTAATATGTGGTGAAGTATTGTATATCTTGATACGTATCTCTCGACGATCTGACATCAAGATGGTGCAAGGACTTCGAGAAACTGACGGCCATAATAGTGTATGGAGTTAATATGTGATGAAGTATTGTATATCTTGATACGTATCTCTCGACGATCTGACATCAAGATGATGCAAGGACTTCGAGAAACTAACGGGCATGACAGTGTATGGAGTTAATATGTGATGAAGTAGTTTACATCTTGATACGTATCTCACGACGAGACAAACGTCAAAATTGTCTTCGCATCAGGTTGGTGCAAGGACTTCGAGAAACTAACGGTCATAATCGTGTGTGGCATTGCTATGTGATGAAGTGTTTTGTATGTGCGTGTACTGCTTTTAAGAAGCTGAGAGACAGTCTCAACTAGTGATGTGCGACTAATACACGTTTCCAGATTAGAGAACTACAACATTTGGATATAGTGTAACGGTAGACATTTGGATGTTCTGAAACATTTGTCATATTCTTATGATTTGTATTTGTGTTTCTTGTGATATGAAATGTCATCATATTTAATTATGTAAAAGGGACGACTGGTTCCTATTTGACGTGATCATTAAATGAAACCTCTTTATTGGTTCCCTGTAACTTCCAACGTCAAGGAATCGTCATTGAAGAGTTCATCCCTTTGTGAACTCTGATCTCAGTCGGTCATATCGCTTCTTGTGGGTTTGGTAACCCTATAAACATGACGTACAACAAACCTCTCTGTGCGATGTTGATGGAGAAATATATTGACTGAATCGAGTAGGACGTTACTATTTGGAGATGATGCGTCGTAAAATATTAGCTGCTCTTCATGAAGCATAAACAATATAATAGTGCTCCATTTCGTGACGCTCTCCACTCTCGTCTCTATCCATTGATCCCAGAGCTCAGAGGGTTTTAATCATGTTTTATTCACGCATTTCTATAAATTAAGGCCCGTTCAAACGATCCATCTGAGCCCTGGGACTACCCATATATCAAAGATAGCTAGAGGTTCTCTTCGTGGAACTTAGTTTCATAATATAAGTTGTCCAGAACATTATTTCATGAAGCCCTCATATTAACCCAATGCGAGACCCTAACCGCTTAGTGGATATGAGAGCTTTAAGGGTGTCCACGGTATTGTTTCTCGAAGCTCTCATATCCACTACAAGACCCTAGCGTGTTCCTAAGTTCACGATCCTCATGTATTAGAGATCGCTACGAGAGTGGTCTCGTAGTATATATGAGAGCTTGGAGAAACTATACCCTGTACACGAACTACTAACGTATATATGTAGATGGACATGGACGACAATCAGACTCGACATTTGTTTGAAATCTTCTTCTGGTCCCTGCCAGAAACCTATTATATACGGATGATCATCCTCTGAAACTCACGTCCATTGCCCAACTAACATATGTCAAAGGATATGCTGACTAGGGGTAATGCAACGACATCAATTAGTATTCGTGGCATCCTCTCACACCAGGGATACTTTATTACGCTCAGGACTTGCTGCATAGACTAGTACCATAATGAAGTGTGAACGTAATTAAAGGTACCCCTGGGGTGCGAGGATGTATTCGTGGAGGAGCGTTTGACTATCGGGATCATAAAATCTTCCTCCAAGAAAGCTATAACGATGTCGTTACTGTATACTATAGTTCGGGGAACACGGTACATGGACGTAGCTACCATTATGTCAGAAGGCCAGTGCTTGCAGATCATTTTGTATTTGACTATGGCATTTAATGTGCCAGTGTCCCTCTTAGTAACCTGTTGGCCGGCACTGCATTTCACCCGGCTACGCCCCTCCTGACGGATGTTAAGTCAGCAATGACTATTAGTTTCAGAAGATGGCAGATATCAACCACTCTGATAATACACGTGGCTGTATCCATCACATAGGTCTGCCTTTGAACACTGAGATCTAAATAATATATACATAGGCTATTAACTCATCGGTCAAAGCCCTATCTCGAATAAGCTTTAACCAGCCAAACAGCTCTGAAACATTAATGATAATATGTACATTTCTATAGCGAAGCATATAACATGTCTTGTGCTCATAGCCGTGGAAATCAAGAATGGTGAAATGGGTTAAAAGAGACATATGATTTTTAAGACGTTTGATTCATTTTGAGAGTGTTATAAGTGTCACTTTCTTAGTACGCGCCATGACATCCTGGAATTCGGGCCATAATGCCCATTAATTCTCTCTGCAATACGATATATCAACAAGCGCTACAGCTTACTGGATATCTTTAATGTGTACATTATGATTTTACATATTAAGCTAAATCATAGTACATTAAACATATTCTAATATAATACCAACTTGCAAATATCTGTGGTATTGATTACATGGAGATCGTACTCATTGTCGGGAGACTTTATCCACTTGTCCAACCGTGATATGTCACATACATTATCCTTGAAGATGTCACAGGCACAAGAACAACACGAGAAAGTAATCTATATACAGAAGTCAATAGAAACAGCAAGGTTTCTAACACATCTAGATTATCCACGAATACAGTTTCTAAAATGAAACAAATAGCATGGTGGTTACAGTTGTTCGCGAGATGGATCTACACGTAATTACACGTGTAATCCTTATAATGTCATGAACAACAGTACAATCGTATGCATCAGTAATTAAAAATGAATATAAGTTGTCTCCCTTTAAAATTTAGAACAGAATGTTAATAGCGGCTGCAAGTGGGTCGAAGAGTTTCATTTAAAACTAGGAATTCCGATGATAAGCTAACAGAAGTCTATGCATAGAAGTGACTAC
>JAUTBZ010174631.1:0-10105 GCA_032361785.1 Lepetodrilus galriftensis | reverse complement strand
ATGACGTCACATGACGTTTTATGAACAGTGCCTTGAGTAGAGTACTGAGTAGAGTATGAAAAAAGTTTCGTAATCTCTGGGCCAGATATCAAAATGGATAGATATATTATTTATATATTAACTAATTTCATTTGATAATTGATATATTTTTAAATGATACAGATATCAGAATGGATAAACTTATATCATCAGAAAGTTTTAATTTTCGTATAAATCCAATATACATCATAAAAGCTTCTGATAATCTATCCATATACCTTCATTTATCAGACATGGGTAATCACTCAGTAAAAGAACAAAACAAAATATAAATAAAACTTTACATGAAAAAAATAATCTTCTAAGATTGATAACTATACCTTTAAAAAGCACAACATGTACCACTTAAGACTACTCTTTAACAAGTTAAATGCTCAGTCACAACAAAATCATTATTTAAAAAACAAAAAACAAAAAACTCCCACAACATTTGAACAGTACTTAGTCAGTGTCACACAACATAATTACATTTCTCCTCTTCTATTAATCACATTTTTTTTTATCTTTGACTGGTCGTCTTCAAGTACTTCATCTTATAATGACCTGTAATGACCTGTAAAGACCTGTAAAGATCCAACAATGATGGAGGGCTGACTCACCCAAACCTGTTGCATAAACTCGGTCTGTCAGGGACGACTTCAAATTCAGTTATGGAACCATAATGCTGTTTAGCGCTAATGACATTTGCAATGACATTCTCAGTCAGGACCAGTTCTGATCACTAGGCCGTCTTATGGGAACAAGACATTCATCAATCATGAGAACCGTAGGACATGCAATGATGCATATGTACATGAAGTTCCTTCCTGCAATGTGGTGTGCCTTAGAATGATGTGAATGAAATGTCAGTAAAATTGGCCTAAATGCACTATTGCTTTTTTTCCCATTTTTTTATTTTTTGTAATTTTACCTCTTTAAACCTTGGATTAACCCTCTCCCTGCTGGATTAGGCACAAGCACTGCTCATTTGGGCATTTCCGGTTGCCTCCAGAAGAGAGAGGGTTAAGCAAAGGCACTGCTCTTCAGGGAATCTCTGGTAGCCTCCAGCATAGAGAGGGTTAAAGAATTTGGAGAAGTTTTAGAAATAATGCAAATGAAATGTCAGTAGAATTGGCCTAAAAATGAATGTACTATTGCTTTTGTTTTTTAATTTGATTTTGGAAATTAATCCTTGCTGGATTAAGCACAGGCACTGCTCTTCAGGGCATCTCTGGTAGCCTCCAGCATGGAGAGGGTTAAAGAATTTGCAGAAGTTTTAGAAATAGTGGTTGAGGTATTGTTTTACGTTGCAGCATGAATCTTTCACCCATGTACATAACGAATTAGAAAGAAAGAATATTTCAAGAAACATTTTTCTTATATTTTAGACCACAGCCAGATTTCTATTCTACGAGACCACAGCCAGATTTCTATTCTACGAGACCACGGCCACTTCTATTCCGAGGTCCATCAGACATCGCAGTATTCAATATACGTCACGATCACCTTGAGGCGTCTCACCCTGGTCTCTGTGTTTATAGATTACTGAATATTTGACAAGATATACCACTACAGGGACTGCAAACCAAGCTTTTATCTCCTTCTGGGGGTAAATACCAGACCGAGAATCTATACACTTGATACTTATCCTCAGATACAATCTGCATAATAATAGGTTCTCATGATATCAGGGACATATTCATAACCTAGTTCCGTACGTTCTATGGATATTTGGATGACCCGAATTGCGTCGTTTGGGCTGCAAGGTCACATCTGAAATCTGATTTGATCCTGTATTTGTGGTTATCTCTATACAGAGTTTCTAATTCAGATGAATTTCTGTCTATGATTATAATAATATACAATCCTTGGTCCTTTGGAAATAAATTCAGATATAAAATTTACATAAACTGGTAATTTGAAGTTTCGATCCACCTAAACCCATAACGCACAGAAATCTCTGGCACTGGTCGAGCTCCTACATGAATTAATCAGTCAACACGTGTTTTCAAATTTGTTGCCTGTGTTTTCAAATTATTGAACATGATTTATGAAGCTGGTCCAGATTGGAAACTGTGGCAAAGGCCAATGCACCTAATTATACAATCTCCTTGGGTATTACGAGGATACCACTCACAGCGCAAGTTTTACACGAACGACGGCTATCAGTGCGGACTAGAGGGATGTTCCGTTGATCCGCAAAATTCAAATCCAATTTCTGCGTCGCCATTCTGAAGAAATGTTCTCCAGCAGCAATAGCAAGGATTTCATTGATATTCCAAGAACGCTAGTATTAGTTCAAGCACGTATTATTTCTCAGTATTTCCTGTTATTTCATTGATATTCCAAGAACGCTAGTATTAGTTCAAGCACGTATTATTTCTCAGTATTTCCTGTTATTTCATGATATTACTATTCAAGAATGTTAGAATTAGTTGAGCATGTTTTATTACTCAATATTTCAGGATTTTTCATGGCATGTATTTAACACTCTCCCTGCTGGATTAGGCACAAGCACTGCTCTTTATGGCATCTATATGGCATCTCTGATTGCCTTCAGCATGGAGAGGGTTAATATACAACCATGCTATTGCTATTCAAGAATGTTAGAATTAGTTGAGCACATTTTATTATTCAAAACACGCAATTACTGTTCAAGTAATTTATTATTATTCAAGTATGTCCTTTATTATAATTCAACAGTTTTTACTACCACTAGTCATAACAGGGCTTAACCTTCTCCCTGCTTAATAAAATCAAAATGTTCCATTTCTAAATGTGATCGGGCAACTTAAGTCGCCTTCAGCAGGGAGAGGGTTAAACCAGCAGGGAGATAGATAATATACTCAACAAAACAAATTAATGGCTGGCAGATATTTGGTGGGAAAAGTTGCTATCAAATTCCGGATGTCAGTTTGAGGAATAAGATGCTGTTCTTCTTTCAATGCGTCTGCAAATTCATGAAGAATACCTGGATCTTGTAATGTAAACATTTGGAAATTCTTCATTGTTAAAATAACAAAAAGATGAATTTATATGTTCAAAAAAAGCCATTGGCCCTTAATTAATTTTGTTGAGTATGTAGTTCTTACGGTATATATCATCTTTAAAATTATTTTTTCCTTTGATTTAACCTAGTAGTAACACGATCTGAAGACGTTTACAATATTTCTCAGAAGTCTGAGTGAGTGAGTGAGTGAATATGGAGTTTAACGTCACTGCGGGAATATTTAACCCATTTGCGACGCTCAGAACTCTGAAAGAGGGATGATATATGAAAGCCTTCATCACTCGTTTACAATAGAAATAGCAAATGTTATAGTACCAAAATTGATAATCAATACCCAGGAATAGAATCTGCAACAGTAAAGTGTTTAATTCACAAATTCAGAATCATATATCATAGCCGACATAGGAGAGGTAATAAAGTAGGGAGACATTACATGCAATAAGCAAAACACACACATTTACGCAATTTCAACAGATTGGTTTTATTTCAATATTAAACGCCATCAAAGAGGAATCACGAATCGCGGTCTCTACTCATAATCAAACCGTCGCAGAATGCGAATTTCATATTACAGATTTGCCTGTTGATTTCCTGGTCATTATTCGCACTTTGGCTTGAAAGCATGAATTACCCAATGTCTTCTGGCGTTCACCTACGAATTATCTGAGAATAAAGAGGGGGTTAGGGGATAATTGCTTTGTTCAGCAGCTATAACGGTGCGAGTCCATCCTTTGGCAGGGTGATTCATCAATGATTGCGTTTCTGCTCTTTTGGCTGAAGAAGCCGGCTTCAGGAAGGAGTTTAACTAACAGACATGACACCACATTGAATGAGACACCGAAGACATAATACACAGAATCTTGACTCTCGCACCCGAGAGCTCATTCACAGAAATGGTATTATTTGATCAAAGTTAACTTCAATGTCAAATGTCTATGTAATTTCATCAAGTTAAACATTTCAATGGATGTCGTTATAATTTAATAATATGATTTTGTAAAAGCAATTTTTTTGGTGTGAGAAATGCAAGACTCGTTAAATATTTATAGTTTTCAGAAAGTGAACAGAGGTCATGTTCAACAAGTGTCAAAGGTTTTTACTAGTCACACGAAACACAAGTTTGTATAAAATGATACATTAATAATCAAATTTGGCATGCATGCATGTATGTATTAATAATCATAATAATCATAATAATCATAATAATCATAATAATAATAATAATAATAATAATACAAAATAATTAAAAAATAATAATAATAGTAATAATAATAATCTATTCATAATTCATGTATGAAAATGCTCTACTAGCAATGTATATAACATAATATAAGATTCTGATGCAGAATTACATAGAATTTCTTCCATAGCACATATGTTTACTCATTCATACTCAAAGATATATTATTTACATTGTCAAAGTCGTTCTGAGTGTATTCACCATACACGTGTTGGAGAGTCTCAGCTGTGCAGACCAAGATCAAAGTATTTCTCATCCTTGATTACGTAATTATCTGTATACACCATCACTATGTCCAGAATTACTCATACGACATAAGCGAGGTAACAGCAACTAAGAACAATCGGTGGCGACAGTTTACCCAATCATGCTCTTAGCTCCGGCATTTACCCAATCATGCTCTTAGCTCTGGCCCAGATCAAAGAGCTGTGTAAAAGATTTGTGCACCTACAGCTGTTAGTGTTTCTACATCATGGACACAGACAGTGCACTAGCATACTGAAACGTGGTGCACCTAACTCTCAGAAGCACCACCAGTCCTAGCAGACCTATGCATCATTAATAAGCATTGGAGTGTTGCACTGGAACGTTGGGAATCAATGGCATCAGACAGCATTGGAGTGTTGCACTGTAACGTTGGGAATCAATGGCACTAGACAGCCATGATGGCTCCGGATCGAGGAAATTCAGTCAAAATACACTGAGTAGGTGGGCGGTGCATCTGGCTTCTCTCCAGGTCTCGGGAAATGTTAACATTTCCGACAAACAAAAAGGTTCCACCAATTGCTTTAGAGTACATTTCCATCCAGAACACAATTGCTAAATGAAAGAATAACAAAGTACTGCAGAAGCAATGAAGATAATGACATGAGAGTTGAGAATCGATATATATATCCTTCTTTAAATTTAGATAGAACATTAGGAATAAAATATACTAGTATATATGTGTTAGATTATTTGATTTGATATGTTAGAAAATTAAATTAATTGAAAATATTTAAATAGTATTTTGGCAATATGACTCCTTGCCACAGTTTGAGGCTATAGTATATGCATGGTCCTATGGCCAATAAAACCAAGTTGTAAGCTATCATTCAACTTTATCAAGTATCCATCATGTTTAAAAAGCACAAATATATTTCACCAGGAATGTGTGCACAGCATGTTTACTTTGTAGAACAATAAATTCCATAAAGCAGACATACGTATTGTCATTTTAAAACTGAAGCAAAAACCAGACATGTGTATTGTCTTTTTAAAACTGAAGTATTTGGGGGTCACGTTTCACTCGTTTCTCAAACCTTGTCCAAACAAACAATGCACGTGTTGACAATTTCAATGTCATAAACTTTCTCTTGTTCCAACGATAACAGATGGATCTGGGATCTGGTCAGAAACTACAAGACCATCTGTCACAGCTGTGTCATGAGCGGCAGTAAAGCAGCAGGAATAGAGGAGTAATGTTTGGTACACAGTCCTGAGGCCTGTTCAGGAGGGCGCGAACCCGCGAGTACACGCGTGAAATCGCCTTGGATACCTTCATCCTTCATATGTGACGTCACGTGATAACTCGCGTAAACTCGCCCTTCTGAACAGGCCTCAGGTCACCCTTTCTGAAACTCTCGTATTCACTAAGAGACCATAGCAATCTCAGCGTGATCAGAAAACAAGATAGCTACAACAGCACTCTGGTCTTGCAATGGATACAATATCTTCATGAACTGAAGACTGCCCAGAACATTATCAAGATGTCAAAAACATCAACTCTCATATAATATTCGGAAAGTAAGTTTTATCCATTAGCATTAACAGACTTCCATCAGAAAGTGTTTTTAAAGTGGATGTCTCTGAAATATACAGTAGGACCTTTAGTAGGTAGAGATTTACTATTGGGTAGTGGAATAGCAAACCTTACAGATGTAACGAGCACATTAGCGTATACACCTGTATATAACAACCTCGTCTACATTACAAATTTCTGCCCACACATCTACATAAAAGTATGGCAAAACCATAGCAAAACGTAGATGTTTATATAGGTGGTTATGTTAGCATAGATAATTGACAGTATGCATAATTCATGGGGAAATTATCTACAACACGTGCAACTAACCACAAACATCTTTAGCTGATATCAGCGATATTTTGTCCAGACGCGCAGGATGACATCACAATGTGTATTATGTGGAGGCTGCACAGCTAACAAGGTAATTCAGGGGACATCTGGCTGGTTCTTTCCGGGAACGTATCCCAGACAATATCCAGACATTTCCGAGCACACTTCTGGCTGACCTTGACATCTGGGGAACAACATGAACATTTCCGAGACCTCTCCAGTCAGCATTCCGACAATCTCGGATCCAATACCAGGCAGCTATTGACAATCTCGGACCCAATACCTGGCCCTGACTAACAGCGCAAACAATATGGCATTGTTGTTCCATAACTAACCTGTAAACACAGGATGTCTAATCTGTTATTAATAGTTCCAACTTCCATTTCAAATTTAATACGAAATAAAGACCTAATCTGTTTGAATGGTTTCTTATTCAAATTTAATAGATGTGAAAATAAGGACTTCAAAATGACAATTATTTACAAAACAGGTGCTAATAGCAAACCCTTATGATATTTCCCCAATCATTATTAACATATGCTGAAAAGGCCAGAATAGTAAATTGTCACACAATGAATATTAGATTGCCACATGATAGAAATTGTCACATGATGCAGATTTTCATGTAAAGCAAATTGCCATTTCATAGAGATTGCCACGTGATATTTATTGCCACATGATGCAAATGTTCATAAGGTCATGTTGTCACATGATACGGATTGTCCTTCAACACAGATTGGCACTTGATGCAAAAATTACCGTTCATTGTACATTGCCATTCAATGCAGATTGCCATTCAATGCACATCGCAACGTGATGCAGATTGCCATACAATGCCACGTGCCACATGATGCAGATCACAGGTCAGATTGGCACGCGATGCAGTAATGCCAGCATGCTTGAAAAAAAACCAGGTTTCGTGACATTTGCCTTTATCCCAAAAGCGTGCATCTGTGAGCACTCAGACAATGGAGACCTAGCGCCGGGCGATATTCCATTTACTCGCCATTGTGTTTCCCTCCTCTGTCTGCCATGCCGGTGTTTTTGTCAGCTCTACGTCGGGATTGTTTTACAACAACCAAAGAAACGGTTGAAATTGAATGAGCATTATGACATTTCCATGCCGTTTTCTGTTGTCTTACGAAGATTTCCATAAGAAAAGGTTTGCTAATAATATACTAGAAAGTAAATCCTAGGAGCTGGGAGTCATGTGATTAACCCAGATGTACGTGGTTCTTTTCAATTGATAAAGTGTTAAAAAAATACATCAAATTTCTTGTTCCATTCATAAAAATAAAATTAATTCAGAAAATCAGAAAATCAGAAACAGAAAATTGCAATATATACTATATATATATTTATGTCAAGAATGCTGAAACTACACCAATGGGGTTAACATCTGCTTAACCTTTCCTATAATTAAGACATTAATGCCATGTCATGACAACCAAAATTAACATGTTAACTCTACTATAGCTGTTAAAACCATGTTTGGCACCAAAAATAAAATTTAAAACATTAAAGAAAAATAAATATTTCTTTATACAAATTGAAAAGAAATGTTCTATTACCCATGAGGATTAAAACTACTTGCATTACATCCTTGCAGATTTAATTTCTAACTATATGTCATTTTTCTGCAAAGCAGTTGGTAAATGTTCTCTTGCATGCTTTTGCCATTAGAATTTTTTTTTAATTCATGCTGAGCTGCAGGTTTAACTGAAATGATTCCATATTAAGTTAACCTCCTACCTGCTAAAGTCAACTCAAGATGCCCTGCACAGCTGTGATTGTAGCCTATCTATCAAGAAGAACACATTAAAAAGTGTTTCAATGAATGACTTCATTGAAAAACATGATAAATGTCACTTAATTGTTATGCTGTTTTTGATCCATAAATTAATCCAATATCTCAAAATATCATAATAAGGGCGCAAGATTACAAAACAGTTTGAGTAAAATTTCATGCTCAAGTTCAAATATTATATTGGGATTGGTGAACAAAATGTTGAGTCGAGCATGAATTCATACTCAAAAACATTTTGTAATCTCGTTACCAGGTTTAAATAATTCATGTATATAGAGATATATAAGAGTCACGCCTATGCTTTGGGGATGTCTGGAATTTGACAGACAAACCACATGATTATTTACGGTTTAACAAAAAAAAATCTTATTACTTTCAGCTTATAGCGAGTGAATTACTGCTGAACATCACTTCAGAAATCTTTCGCCCATTTGTGTCGGCAAATTATATCAGCAATAGAAACCTTCTACAAGCATCATTAACACTTTGGTGACACACGGCACACCACACAAGACGATTTTATACTTTGAGAATTTCCTGGAAACCTGACTGAATAACTGATTTTATCGAGATACGGCATAAACTATTCCCATCACATGTTAATCAGATGTACAGGATCTGTTCTCTGTTACTATAGCCCAGATCAGTGTGTCTAAAACGCATGTGTGTTGACTGACGCCTGGACAAAAACGCGACTCCAGACATGGGTGGTGTAGATTTAAAACGCGATATTTGACGTTTTAGTTGCCTGCCCACCACATCATGGCAATGCCACACAAAAAAAAGGGTCTCTCTCTCTCCAATTCCTGCAGTTGCATTTGCCTCATTCAAATGGAGTAAAGCTTTCTATCAACAGATGGTTTTGCCATCAATAGCGTGTAATGTTTTAAAGAGGAATAAATTACTCAGATTGTGGACAAACTAAGCCAGACATCCACATGTAATGCTTTAACGAGCAACTTAGTCCTGAAATATCTCCTTGTGATTAAAATATAAATAAACTACCAGAAATGAGTTTATTAGATAGTTGCAGTCTAATTTATTCTAAGTAAAATGCTAATTTAGAAGTCATCTAGCTGTCTGGGTATTAAATACATGTACACAATATGTTTTTATATTCCCAATATTAACATCACCATCATCATCCAATATCGATCAGTAATAATATCATGATCAGAATTGCCATCATCATCATCATCATCATCAGTAATTATCATCATCATCATCAGTAATTATCAAGATCGTCGTCATCATCTTCAGCATCATCATCAAATATTAAGATTATTAACATATCATCATCACCACCACCACCACCACCACCACCGCTCTACAACTAGCCAACTCAGCAACCATCCTCCCCTTACACTCCCACCACCATAAACATGAGCCATTATTCTACCACCCGATTAATCTTACTACGACAGGTTTCTGACATAATAACCGATAAGTAAGGCGACACCGGATTCTTTCCTCGGTCTTATCACACCGCCTTCTTGAAGCTGTCGTCGCCACCCATTGTTTATCCTGTGTCCCATCTTGACATTGGTGTTCATAATCTAGAGATAGCACGACTCTTGCACAGAGGAATAGAGGTGGCGTACATCCATCTTTAACCCTCTCCATGCTGGAGGCAACCAGAGATGCTCTAAAAAGCTGTACCTTTGCCTAATCCAGCAGGGAGAGTGTTAAAATTGTATTTGATTGAACCAGTGCTTTACGTCGCAGCAGGAATATCTCACCCATAGGCGACGACTGCATGTAGATCTACACCAAAAATGGTTAAATATTAATTGTTAAGACTAAGTGAGTGAGTGAATATGGAGTGTGAACAACCATATTTAATTTAGGTTGCTACTGATTGATGCAAATAGTATGAAGCAAATAATAGGGTGCGTAAGTTGACACGAGATAACC
>JAUTBZ010174620.1:0-10105 GCA_032361785.1 Lepetodrilus galriftensis | reverse complement strand
ATATTTATAAAATATATATACACACACACACACACACAAACACACAAACACACACACACACACACACACATACACACACACACACACACACACACACACACACACACACAATCTAATGCCGCCACATGACTCAGGTGACAACACTACACGGTATTGCCAGGAATTTCTGATGACTTAATCACTGTTAGTGCGATCTGCTACAAGTGCCATTTCTCATAGCCAAATCTCGTCTCGCAAATTCACGCGATATTTAAATGACAATAAATTGTCTGTTTCTGACTTGTGCTTCTGTGGATTCGATGAACCATAAACAACACAGACTGTTGATGTTTGATTTTTCCAGACAATATACCATCCTGGCATGTTCTGCGCGCGCACATGCACGTGTTTGATGTGCTGTCGTGGCACGCAGACACTTCCCACAATGCAACACCCGACAGCTGTGTAGACAATATATCCGGAGACGTATATCGTCAACATTTGCACGGTCCGCTTCAAGAATTTATCGAGTAGTTCCACTGTAACGATATAGACTAGTTACACAAATCTTGACACGAATTCTTTGTTCTGTCATAAGGTAGTAAAGAAGAATTATGTCTTTACTATTTATATTCTGGGAGAGAAAATACGAAGCATCCAGAGATCAAAGATTCTGCAAAGTATGAATGCAATTACGCGCATGAATTGTTTCACCCAAGAATAATTAGGCACCGTGCCTCTACTGTAGTACCTATTTGGGGATGAGTATATGCAATCAATGTCAATGAGTATACCCCACTTCTGAGCAAAGTGTACCGGCTACCAAATCATTTAGATACACTGTACAAGATGGAGGTTTTAATTTACGAATGTATATGTCTTCATTATGTTTTATTCTGTCCTTTAACTTTGGTAGTGTTCTCTATATACATCTTGCTTCAAATGTTAAAATACGACTTAAATAAATATACAATTATTGTATTGCTACTTAAGATACTTACGTATATTTCCATTAAAGTGTTGTTCGCGTGCTTCAAATTTAAAAACAACTATTCAATTAAATGTACAATTATACATTTAGTTGTGTTATTTAGATACTCACGTAGTTTGCTATTAAAGTGCTGACATGTGCTTCGAATTTGAAAATACGATTCAAATAAATATACAATTATTTTAGTGTTAAGTGTTTTTTCTAAAAGTGCTGACATGTGCTTCAAATTTGAAAATACGATTCAAATAAATATACAATTATTTTAGTGTTAAATATTTTTCTAAAAGTGCTGACATATGCTTCAAATTTGAAAATACGATTCAAATAAATATACAATTATTTTAGTGTTAAGTATTTTTCTAAAAGTGCTGATCGTGTGCATCAACATTCCTTTTAACTGGCGTTCTGCTTCCAAGGGAGTGTTTTAAAGAGCATAATTTACCAGCTCCTTAACGCGCTAAGCCTAAAATGGTGAAGAAATTACGTTTATTGCTCACAGCATTGCTATAGCCTTCTTACACCACATTTACAGGACAGCAGACTTCTTTCATATCAAATGTGAAAAACAAAGTTTCTTTTTTTACCTCCCCCCGTGTTCACAAGACGCACTGCTGAAAGATTGCGCGTGTGGGGTCAGCTAAAAATCTGACCCCCAAATGTGTTTAATCGTCCCCACTGCCAACTTTAATGTTCTCATTTACTTGCACAAAAGATTTCTAGAAAGATGGAAATTTGACAACAGCCGATATCTGGTATAACTGGGTGGTAGTCAATCGCTTTTCGATTCCTTTAGCATTTGCGTATGTACTTGTTTTCTATTCCTCCGTCAGAATATGCAGTCCCGGTGTAACATTATACTTGCACCTGTTGGGGCTGTTCAATCGATCGCACGCGGCAAAAAGGCGGGGCGTCTGTCGCCAGGAGCGATCTGATTGGCTATTCCCGCCATCTGACTGTCCCCTCTTCTATTTGATTGCTGCCGGGAGGGGGAGTGATTTACAAATACAAGCGTGCCGCGTTTGACTCGGTATTTATACGTCGGGACAAGCTAGAGATTTAGATTCGTGTTGAACACTCCATTCAACAAGATCGCTCGTCAATTCGCGCCTTGTTCATGAACTGACAGAAAGGACCCGTGATCGTCTCGTCCAAAACGGACTTGGATACTTTCATACCATTACCGCTGGGAACTTTACAAACAAGATGCCACGAGCGTTTCTAATCAAGAAACGTGAAAGATTTTCTGATGTGGTCATTCCTCATACCCCCGTGCTCGCCTGCCTCACCCCCGCGCTGGCCACCCCGACACCCATAGTAGCCGTGCCCTCCCCGGTACTGGCGTCGCCGCTACCCGCGATGACAACACACGTGCTCGACGGAACCGTCATAGACTTGAGAAAGAATACCCCGTCCCCAGGAAGTTTTACCCCCGACGAGGACGCGCCCCCGTCACCCACCCGGTCACCCCACAGTGACGGAAGTATTCACAGAGACCGGTCCCCGCCCCGCCGGGACAACTTGATGTCACCCCGCCACACGATGTATGGAACCGACCAGAGAGGTACGTCACTATTTTACGTTCAACACAATTCTCATTTTAGCAGCTAATTAGAAGTTAATTTATTGTATTTTAATTAACACCAAAAAAAACACAATTAAAATTAAAATATAATTATGAATTAGGAAACTCATAATTAAGAAAACGAGGTATCGTTACGAATGATGGCCAATGATTTCTAGTAGGCCTACTTCGAATACCCAACCTCAAAGGATGTCTGCCATTTCGCCTCACTTTTTACTTCAATGAACTGATGTTTATTAATAAGCATGCGGATGTTTTATAATACTAGTATGTCTGTGTTTATGGCACAGCTTGGGAATGACCTTTCCATTTTCTAATTATTTTAATGATTAAAATGATAATGTCAACATCAATAAAACAACACGTTTTTGTTTGTTTGCGAAATAAAAATGTAATTAAAGATTCCAAACAAATTTCAATAAATCATTATTGTTTTACAATTATTTTTTCAGATTATGACGACTTTTGTCGAATAAAGATGTCCGAGACATTCCTCGACTCACGGGGTAAGATCAGCCCTCTTCACCCCAAGCCGCTCTCTGCCCGAGGTTACGAGAAGGCAGTTCGGGGTTCGAGTCTCTCCCCTGGTGTAGGGGACAGCGACCGCAGCGTAAGCAGTACGTCCCCAATCGGGACCCCCACCGGATCTCCGCCCGAGCCCCCGAGGATTCCAGACCCGTTCCCGTGGCACAATTCCATGTTCTCTGGACTGCCACCACAGCCCCTGCTCCCTTTCAACTTCCGGTTCGCCAACGGCCTCCCGCCTCCCGTAGTCCGACCCCTGGCAGAGTCTCCATTTCCTTTCCGACCCTACCCGGAAGTACCGTCCGCGTTCAAAGGCCCCCACCACCTTCTTCCCCCGCCACCGTACCTTCCCGGATTGAGGTACCCGCTGAACTTTCACCCAGCGCCTGCCGGAGACTCGGGTAAGCTCCTCTTCGAGAGCCGGATCCTAGAGAGCATGGAGCTCGGAGCCAGGCTGTCTAAAGCGCCATTCGACAATGTGCTCAATTACCCCGTGTTGAAACCCCCAGGATTGTCATCAGACTTGGAACTGTCTCCCTCCGACAAGAAGAAGAGCAAAGAGAACGAACCAGTCCGGTACCAGTGTGACGCTTGCAAGAAAAGCTACTCTACGTTCAGCGGACTCTCCAAACACAAACAGTTCCACTGTGCGTCTCAGATCAAGAAAGAATTCAACTGCAAATACTGTGACAAGACGTACGTATCACTGGGTGCGCTGAAGATGCACATACGCACGCACACACTTCCGTGTAAATGCAAACTCTGCGGAAAGGCGTTCTCTCGACCTTGGCTTCTTCAGGGACACATTCGGACTCACACGGGAGAGAAGCCGTTTTCTTGTCCCCATTGCGGCCGCGCTTTCGCCGACAGATCCAATTTGAGAGCGCACCTTCAGACACACTCCGAGGTTAAAAAGTACAGTTGTCGCACATGTTCCAAAACATTTTCCAGGATGTCACTTTTACTCAAACATGAAGATGGATGTTGCGGACCAATCGTTCATTGACGCTCTACGTCATCGTGTTCTGTGCTGTCGTCATTAAATTTGTGATGTGATACTATTTCATCATATTCCCTACCCCTGAGAAACTCCGTGGACCAATATGACAGTCCTAGTGTGATGATTGGTTACACGACTGTCATTAATATCATCAGTTGACATCCCTCCTTGTGCGATGCGACGTCATGACTTCTCAGAGACGAGGCGTGAAAACTCACTGAACTCTATGTATATTTATGGACACTGATTTCTTGTTGGTTGTTAACGTTATGCATGTAGAACATGCGTATTTAACGCATACTTATTTATTATTGTCAGTATAATGCTATTTATATTAACTGGCACTTCATGACGTCATATTTTGTTCTCTGAAGTATTATTATTACTTTTATTGCATTTACTAGATTGTTTATTCCTATACACAGTCTCTCAAATCGTCCGTATCTTACGATCTCAGGACCGATCTTAGCCATAGTCAACATGTGCATGCTCGATAAGGGCATATTACCTATATAACAAGTACGCCCTGGTCATACGTACTTATATTTCTGGTCATACAAAAATTATATTTACCATTATCATTTCCCTACCATCATTATCATCGGCTTGTTCCTTCATTGTACTTGCGTAGCGAATGGCTGCAGCATTACTTGAAACACTCTGAAGTTTTATTTTTATTCATAAATATTTATGTTGAGATATATATATATTATAGACATGGAGTTTCTTTTATTTTGATATTCATATTCATATACACAAGCATACGAGAGAAATATTTCTATAGTGACAATGCGCAGTACAATGTGCTAATTATGTTAAGGGGACCAATACCCAATTGCTAGCCTTGTAAAACTGACCGTACATTAGTGGCCGGAAGCAGGTGCGTGTTTGGTCAAGCGCACAGAGCACGCGCATTCCGACAGTCTGCCCACTGACTACTAGGTATTTATTTGGGGACATTCTAGTGTTAACGTCGTCTGGGAAATACATTGCTTTTGTTTTCAAAAGGTCAAAAAGGGCGTAGTTATATACGCAATTAATGTATCAATTTTAAATAAGTTATAGAAAGTAAAGATCATTTCCCCATATAAATGTTAAATTCTGTGTTAAAAAAATAAATACAAAACAAAGTATTAAGCCTATTGGTAACGTATAATAAATTGTTAACCTTTCGGAAGGATGTTTTACAGTTGTTGTAAAGGAACAGCATGTTAATGTATTCAGTATTACGTTACGTCAGTATAAAGAGTGGTAGTATACGTTATGTTTGGAAGCGGATTAAGAACTTATTTATAACGTCTTCCAAATACAACCCGTCTGCAATTGTTTCGTTACGTCAACGTTTCTTCCTTGGTCTTACATTGGAAGAATTCTGAGATTAAACATTATGTGTGCCAAATACACCTGACTGATCTCTGAAAGCAATGTGGTGTAACGTATGTATTTATAGTTACACTGATCTGCGTCATCATGTTGATATTGACTGCGAATAAAAAGTAAATATGAAATCAACCAATGTGTTTGTTCCAATAGCTTGTCCTGTGGCTGCGTTTGAGTGAATAATGGGCAACGTGGGTTCCCGTTCTACAGAGCGATCGTAGTGCTACGGTGGGTCGTAACTCCCATGCGTTACACGAGCGAGTGTCTTAACTAGCATACGTTATCATTGGGTTAGGATTCTCGTGTTGCGCTACCATCGTTCTGTGGAACCATGGGTCTTCACATGCTTGTTGAACACACTTGGATACTATTGAAAATGTAACACAGGTTTTAATTAGTAGCAATACTACCAAGATAAGTCCATGACGAGGAGGAAACTATACCGGAAGCTTGCCATGGCATTTGTTGAAACGAAGGAACAGCGGACATTTTAAACAACAAAACTACCGTCAAATTGAGATCATAATATTGCAACGAACAACCAATACATTTTTAAAAGCTATATGAAAGCATAAGAAAAATGCATATTGTTATTTCTCATTTGTTAACATATTATTTTATAGGAGCGTCTGTCATTATTCGGAGAGTACATTTACACCTGTTTTTAGCGGACATGAGGGTAGAGTATAGAGGTTGGCGGTCTATACAGGGGGTGGAGGGTAACTTTCCGTCCGTGAAACGCATTGTACTTCCCCCATTCAAAGCGAAAATAAACACACCAGCTAACTCAGCTATAACATTTGTTGAGTATTGTTCCCTTTCAATAAAGAAAATACAAATAGGTTTCCTACAACATTTCGAAGGAACCAATTTGCGATGAGCTAGTTTCCGTCACGTCCCTCCCGCGCGCGAGATAGAGGGGACTGGGGGATTGCCCCCCTCTCTCAGTTCCCAAACACCCAGTGGGCACAACTATCGCATGTTCACCTGTCGACTCGTGCGCGTACACTGCTGAACGGGTGACGCTTTTGGAGGGAGAAGAACGGGTGTAACGTACGCACGGATCCTGGGTGGGTAGTCAGTGGACCATCAGAAAAAAAGAGGGGTGGGGAAGGGGGGTCGGAGTCTGCTGAGGAGGGTAGGGGGGTGTCGAGTCTGCGGCAGGTGCACAGTCAGGTGAACGGCCACCCCTGAAAGCGAGACCGACAGGTGAACGTTGAGCCACGCGCGCTGCTATTATTTGTACATAAATTAATCACTAGGGCCATTCCGAAATCCACCGCCAACTAAGACACGCGACCTGCTAAGGTTAAGGCAGGTGCTAAACTATAGCTGTTCCGGCAGAACTTCAATAACCAAAAACCCCAGAGAATTGTAATAATAAGTATACATTTAAGAACTAAATTCAAGATATAGGTGTTCAGTTATACGATAGGAGATTTCCAGACATCTACAGACAAGAGCGACAGATAGACAGTTTCTTACAAATCAGTACAGATAGCTATAGCATACGGACTTATAGATATTTTTTAAAAGAGAAAATTCCGAATTCCCATTTGCATGAAAAGTAAAACCAAGTTAATCTCCGTGTAATTTCAAGATAGTAGGGAAAAGGACCGTAACTGACAACTGTAGCTGAAAGAAAAATAATTACATGCGCATAGTTAGTATACATGAGAAGATACCTGATCCAGTTCCATGGTACTATTGCCGTGAGGTTTAATACAGCTTCCCCTTTAGAACCTTTAGACCTACCCCTCTAATAATGTAGGGCATGGCCAAATCTACCCCATAAAACGTTTGAAGTTGGAGTGGTCTAGTGTTCTCGTGTGGCGCGTGCCTACTCATCGGGAGCCAGAAGGTGGCAGAATTCATTGTCCCCAATAGGGGTGATACACCATCAGGGACTTTGTCTCGCTGTTAGGGGTGGTTTCGATGGAATTGTAATGGGCTATTGAAATAGCTAGACGCGTGCCCAATTCAAGTGCATGAATTTAAGCCAGGGGTGTATTTTTTCACTGTTTTTTTTTTAAAGAAAGACATCGATAATTTATTCATTCTGTTTTGATTGATATGGTACCCGTTTATATAACTTTACCCCCATAAATAATGGTTGTTTGTTACAATTACCTTCTCGTAGATTTTAAACGACGAAATTGGAATTTTTTTTTCACTAGGAAAACATGGACATGTTTCGTTCCAATAGCAACCAATAAAGTCTTAACACGTCCAAACATAAATCTTTTTTTTTTTAAACACAAAATGTGTCTAATTATTTCGTGTTTGTTATTTTCTGTAGAAGTTCAGCGTCAATGATCGTGAGATTTATGTGGTAACTTAACGCCAGAAGATGATAATTGCTATTTAATGACACATAATAATTATATTTTACGCTTTGGCTCAATGCTTGAGTGGAATTCACCAAAACAAATCAAATTTGATGTTAGCCCGTAACCCTATCAGGAACGTTGCGAGCAATTTACACGCATGCGTAGAACCGTGAAATCGATTTCATTTTCGCGCGAACTGAACATTGTCGAGATATTTACCACCACTTTCTGGCATTTCTTATATTACGGTATTTAAGCGTCTTCGAATCCCGTTACGTTGCAAAATATTAAAAGAAATGTAGCCGTCTGTGTCCGAATTCAACAAGATAGCAATCTTCTTATACCAGCGTGAATGCACATTTTCGGACACGCACGGGTCATCACCCCGTAATTAGAACGGTTAATCAGCGTGTATTCGATGATGTAAGTTGACTTATTACGTCAGATATCCAATGATATCATCGCTGCGTCGACGCGTCGGCCTTTGATCATCTGGTCTTTCTGTTGTTTATCTTTGTACGCTGCATCAAGACTTCGCTGTTAAAGATGTGGGTCTAATTTCCTACGAGAGCGTTCGGAGATGTTAGAAATGGAGGATACAATTATGCATACGGTGTTCAAAAGTTACACAGTATCTGGTGGGGATAAGAGGGATCGCACTGGTTACGTCCTCTCGTACGTTGATCAGCAATGTTGACCCGGAACTGTTCTGTGCTCGTATATATCTCTAATATCTCTCTCTCCTCCCTCCTCGCGAACTTTAAATATATCATATTATTTTACATAACTTCCTCATAGACCTATCAATTGGTCTACACACATGCGTGTAAATATAAAATATCTAATTATATGAGCACTATTCGATATTTTATATGTGCATGTGCAGGTTGGTAGACCAACTGACAGTTCTATAAGGAAGTTATGTAAACATTTATGTAAAAATTTATCTCTCTCCTCCCTCCTCGCGAACTTTAAATATATCACATTTTACATAACCTCCTCATAGACCTATCAATTGGTCTACACACATGCGTGTAAATATAAAACATCTAATTATATGAGCACTCATCGATATTGTATATGTGCATGTGCAGGTTAGTAGACCAACTGACAGTTCTATAAGGAAGTTATGTACAAAAATATATTTTTGTCGATCACGTTCTTATTAACACGGATTACCATATTATACGTGGGGAGTCGTTATTCTATTAATATTATTCAACATTTTTTTATAGACTTTACAATGTCATACGCTGCTCATTCCTTAAAATAACCTTACTCACGCAACGAATAAAAGTATGAAAAGTATGGGTATGGCTATATAGACATATTAAATCAGTTACGAACTCTATAACCGCAGCTACGCCTATATACGTAGTATGAAGGGGGTCACACTGTGAGGTATATAATGGGACGTCATATTACATCTTTACTTATGAATCATCCGACATAGAATAAAGTATTCACATGCACCTAACTTCCTTTAAGTAATATGCAACATGATGGTGATGGCAGATTGTCCTATCTCCAAATCGCCTGTCCTATATATTTGGACATGACAATGGAACAGATTGGTGGTTCAAAAAAATAACTTTAGATAACTCCGCAGTGCTAAAATAATAATATCACAGTTCATAGACCAGTACTGTATAGGTTATAAACCACCAAATAAAATCCCATAGGCGACAGTGTTAACATGATTCACCATAACTATTGAACCAGCGAGTCAAATACCAGCAAACATACCTTATTGCAAAGTTCACTTTCTTGGTAGAATAGAAATCAAGTAAAATACATAGGTTGTCTGGCCTCCAATTGCCAGACAGGAAGTGGCGTCAGGTCACGATAGAAACACAGTGAATCTCGCCAGTTCATCTGTACTAAGCCGTCAATTCAACTCTTAATCTTACAAATTAAGAAATTAGAACTCTTTGGGAATAAAACTGGAGAGACAGAACCAAGACCCGGTTCATCAACTGCCATCATTTCCCAGTATGAGCAGTGCCCTCTATCGACGCATTCCTGCACTTCCTGCAACCAGAGCTGATGCTGACCTTCATATATGGCTACTTTTATTTATTTTTAAAGGCAATGATCAGTCCATCCTAAAATGAAAGAATATGTTTAGTAACATATACAATCACATTTTTGTATACGGATCCATGAACACTGCGATTCATAAATTACGTGTGGAATTAAATATTAAAACGCAAAGATCAAAGTAAACTTTTAAGATCCAACCATGAATGAATGAATGAATGAATGAATGAATGAATGAATGAATGAATGAATGAATGAATGAATGAATGAATGAATGA
>JAUTBZ010174609.1:0-10105 GCA_032361785.1 Lepetodrilus galriftensis | reverse complement strand
GAAGATTTGTGTCATAAGAAAAAGTCGCCTGCCAAGCAAGGTACTACAGCTAGGGGTATTTTAATGTGGATGGTACTCACCGTACTGTAACAGTATGATGTTTATGATGCATCTGCATATAGACAGCTACTCGACTGCCTGTTATTGTAGATTCTAGACAGATTAGGCCGACCGCAGCATAAAGGAACGGTATTATGACAACAACAAATTGTTTATCACACGTAAGAAAGCTGTTACAAACAATCAGTGTCAATTACATTTAAGGATTGAGTTAACCTCAAGGATTTGCAAACACATACTGACTTGTTTACATCTAGCGTTCGAAATAGAGGGTGTCCCGGTGGTCATTTGAAAATCTGCAATGTTATATGTATCTATGGGCTCTAAACACCAATTACAATATTAAATTAAATATAAAAAAGTTACACAAAAAGGCTGGCAACTCTTGCCAAGTTTAGACATTCGTAAATTCAGTTGCGTGTACAATTTTACTGGGTTGCAACCATCAGGGTAAATGGGGGTCGATTGTATTAAACTGTTATGATTCTACTTATATGAGTAGGGGTGTCACGATTCGCCTACTAGTATCTTGCGATATGATACGTATCACGATACCAGGCTCACGATACATACGATACTGTATCATGATTCAATTTTAAAGAACTTTGGGAAAATGTTCAGTAATCATATTAAATGAAGGTCATTATTCCTTAAAATATCCAGTCCAAATAAGTCAGTCATGAAGAGAACATTTGAAAACAATGTTTTATTAATAAAACACTTGAAATCCTTGTGAAAAATACTGAAATCTAACTTTTAAACTCAAGAAGAGTGTAAATAACCTATTAAAATCAGGCATATTATGAAAATAAATATATCTGAACATGTATTTTTAAATCGATTTACATTAAAATTATGAATCGATTCACGAAGACAGAGGTCAAATGGTCATGAATCGTGACACCCTTACTATCATCATAATATCTTCTGAATGTGTCATGGTAACCATAGTAGCATGTGTTTGGATCTCACCTGTGCATTGACGTAACTTGATAAATTTGCCAGCACTCAAATTTTGTAAATATTCTAGTAACAGGCCGTGATATTCGTAAGTAAATAATCTTGAAAACTGCTCTAAACCCCGATTAAACTATTTTTAAACCAACATTTGTTATTTTTTATAGGGATGAGATATTCCCAGTGTGATGTAGAGCACTAATTCATTCATTCATTCCAATATATTTTCCTGTCTGTTGCAGTTGAAGCTGTTCTTAGTGTTAGCTGGACAGTTATCATCGAGAGGCGTACATTTTGAAGTGATCTGCCTGTGATGGAAGCTTACCATTCCTACCTAAGGAATCAGCTCCTGAACGTTTGCCGTACCCGCTACCAACAACGACAACAGCCTCGTCACGACCGGGTATCCGTAGACAGCGACATTATCAGGTCAGTGTTGATATTAAATCTCGCCATACTGGACGCAACCAGACATGCATTAATTATAAGGAGCAGTTTGAAATTTAATAAATAATAATTTTAAATGAAAAGTATTATTTTAATGACACAATTCACTGCCACTTGTTTTAAAATGTAATAAATAATAATTTAATGAAATATATTATTTTAATATTTTCAAATATACAACAAAATATATTAATATTACAGTATTAAATTGTGGAGAGAAAAAAAACCATTTTAAATTGTTATTTTAAAATAATGAATTGAAATTGTTATTTTATTATAAAACATTGATTTCCTCAGTCTAATATTAAAATTAATCAGTTTGAGAATTTATTAAGATACCAGCGATAGTTGTAACAGAATCAGTAAAGCTCTATGTATCCTGTGATCTGGAGAAGGGTGGGAGATTATTTAATGTAATTTCGTGCTGTTCCAGTTTCTCCCCTAATGAAGGCAACAAGGTGGGCCTGTACATAGCCTCCAGCCCTCTCTCCCCTGAAGACAATTACTTTGAAGTCGAGATTCTGGACACCGGTGCCCATGGATCCATTGGTAAGACTGACAGCTTGCAGTACTGCTCAGTAGTACCCAGTACTGGCCATCTAACCAGTATTTCTTAGTACAACTCAATAATGGCCCGTAGTACCCATTTCTACCCAGTATTTCTTAGTAATATGCAGTACCTACTAGTGCCAGTACTGGTAATTTCTAACCAGTATTTCTTAGTACAATTTAGTACTGGCCAGGCCAGTGGGGTGGGGTATAGCGCAGTGGTAGAATGTTGGACTTCGGGGTGAAAAAGGTTCCAGGTTCAAATCCCGTCCTGGGGGCCCGGCATCAATGTTCGCGAAAGTTACCTTTCTGACGTGATATTGATAGGATGCACTGTCTGTAGAGGGGCAATGCAGTTATCATCCTTGGTCTGTCAGTACCAGCTGGTGCTCACAGTTCTTTTGCAACATTCAGTGCTACGGATGTTGCAGGTTTCCTCCTGCCCTAAACTGACAAGTCGTGATATTAGTGAAAGAATCTAGAAAGCGAACCCAGTTCCCTCAAAATACCTATTTCTATGCAGTATTTCTTAGAACTTTGCAGTACTAGTCAGTACTGATGTCTGAATGCCAGTTGCTAATGTCATTGTCTAATGGCAATATATATCTGAAATATCTAATGTGATATGTCTAATGTTGATGTATCCCTCAAGCATCTAATGTCGATATATGTCTGAAGTGTCTAATGTCGATGTTGTTGCAGGTGTTGGACTAGTACCAGACTCGTACAGTTTGGAAGCACAACCAGGTTGGAAGCCTTATTCAATTGGTTATCACGCTGACGACGGAAGGTTAGTAATCACAAAATTTATTTTAAAATTATCTAGATATTTTATATACGGTACATCAGTAATATTTACATCAGTTTCAGGTATTGTACTTTTTATTTTTATTTAATTAAATGTTTATATTTCATGCTTATTTATTCAATCTTTTGTATTTATTGTTGTCAAGATAGCAGCATATACCAGAATATTATATATTACATAATTATGTCATAAAGAAAAGCTATTTTAAAATTAATTGATTTTTTTTGCCAGTATTTTATCCTTCTTCAGAAATAAACTAAAATAAGATGATAATTGATGTAATATTTCACGTGCAATTTAATTGTTTATCCAGATTGTACAAAGCTTGCTCCTTCGGACAGCCATTCGGACCCAAGTGCTTTGTAGGAGATCGCATTGGTTGCGGCATCAAATACACCATCAGTGACATCGAGCACGGAAAGGGATTCCTCCAGACCAAGGTGTTTTTCACAATAAACGGCAAAGAGGTAAGTTGTGAAAAGTCAGTAATTATGTCTAGTGACACCAAAGTATTATGTATAGTGACACTCAAGTATTATGTCTATTTACACCCGTTGTGTTGTATACCCTCAATGGGGTTGAGAATTGAAACAAGTGCACATTGATCCATTTACTGATGTAATAATATAGCACTAGTGTTATTATTTTTAACATTATCATTATTATTACCTGTCTTGACTCCTGACATCGACTTGCAGTTAGGAACAGTGTCTACGATCATGCCACGCGGGGGGATGTTCCCGGCGATCGGGCTGCACTCGGAGGGTGAGGAGGTGCGACTGGCGCTGGACTCGCGGTGGACGGCGTCCGAGGAGTGTCAACTGATGGCGGTGGACAACGGCGAGGACGAGTGGGTGCGGCTCCACGACATCAAACTCAACGGCACGGTGGGTGTTACATAGTGCTAGATACCTGTGTTCACTGATGATGTTCTGTGTTCACTGATGATGTTCTGTGTTCACTGATGATGTTCTGTGTTCACTGATGATGTTCTGTGTTCATTGATGTTCTGTGTTCACTGATGATGTTCTGTGTTCACTGATGATGTTCTGTGTTCACTGATGATGTTCTGTTCACTGATGATGTTCTGTGTTCACTGATGATGTTCTCTGTTCACTGATGATGTTCTGTGTTCACTGATGATGTTCTGTGTTCACTGATGTTCTGTGTTCTGTATTCAGCTTCTGGAGTACGGGGGTCGAGGTAAAAGTATCCACGATGTAGGACTGGCTCAGGCTAAGTGTCCACTAGACACCACATTCCATTACTTCGAACTGGAGATTGTCAATCCTGGTGAAAACTGCTACATCGCCATTGGAATAGCGCGGCGGGTAAATATTTAGTCTCCAAAATATTATTTTGCAGTTTTCAAATTTTGAGATTTTTATAAAAATTTTGGAATAATTTTTTTTATTTTTGTTAAGAGTTGTATCGAAGTTTGTTGTTGCAAATGATTAAAATATTCCACAAAGACATAAATAACATCAAAGTTTGAATGAGAAAATTAATTAAATATGTCAATTATATGGTATCAATGTTTGAATTAGAAAAATTACTTTCACTATGAAGAAACACTTTTTCTGGAATATTATACAGCTGTCGTATTCATTATTGTTATCGACATAAACATTTGCTAGGAAAGCCTAACAAGTAGAAGTTAAATCTTACATTCTCACATAACACTATGTCGCGAAATTTCATGACAACAACTCTCAGAAACTAGGATCTCAAGGGAGAGCACTCTAATACATATATTACTTTTACAGAATTACCCTCGACATCGGCACCCAGGGTGGAATCGAGGATCGGTGGCGTATCACGCAGGTACCTGTATTTACTTTGTGTTGGTACATTTTGACAATCAAGGGAGACTACTCTTCATGACTATTTATCCCACAGCAAACTTAATTACTTTTTAGTATGATTCATGGAAATACATCATTAATATTTACAAATTTTACATTAGGTATTTATTATTATTATTATTTTTATAATTATTAATAATTATTATGTTTTGTTTCTGCAGATGACGGCAAGATATTTGTCGGATCAGGAATTGGAGATCCATTCGGTCCCCGATGTCACCAAGGTATGTTTTGGCATGTTTTTCATGCTGCCTTTCATTTTAACCCATTCATATTGCATAATTAACTAAATTATCGTCGCGTATGGGCGAAAGATTCCTGCTGTGATGTAAAACAATAATTCACTCGCTCGCTCGTGGGTTCAAATATCGTTGCATGAGTCTGGCATCGATGTTTGCGAAAGTAACCTCTTTGACGATATATTGATAGGATGTGCTGTCTGTACTGTGGCAATACAGTTTTCCTGCTTGTAGTCATTACCAGCCAGTGCTCGCAGTTTTGTTTCAACATTCAGCGCTACGAATGTTGCGGGTTTCCTCCTGCCCTAAACTGATAAGACATGATATAAGTGATAGAATCTTGAAAGCAGAACTAAGCCCAAATTGCCCCAATTCTCATCGCAAATGGGTGAAAGATTCCCGCAGCGACATTGAACTCCATAAGTGAACTCCACTAAGCCCCAATTCTACAACGAAAAAACATAAAGAAGGATAAATTTCATGAGAACAAAAAAAAAGAAATTATATTAAAATAAAACATCTTTTCGTGTAGATACAAATGTTTTGATATTCGTGGTATTTCTCTTCACTATAGGAGACATCATGGGCTGCGGCATCTACTTCCCGCACGACTATGACAGCGAGGCCGACAGTGACCTCTCGCCCGATGACGGGGAGGAAGAGCATGTGACCACCGAAAATGAAGAATTCTCGTCAGACTCTGAAGAAGAGGAGGAGGGGTTGGCGCGACCCAGAGAGGATGCTGGGACAAAAGTACAGGTTAGATGATTTAACTAATTTTTAAAAAAACATTTTTTGGAGGATTTTGGAATTTGGAAATTCATATCTCCATTCAAGAAACTCCTGACTGGCTATTTAAGTCTGGTCGTTGCGAATGGGTGAAAGATTCCTGCAGCGACATTAAGCTTCATAATCACTCGCTTACTTCCAAGTTTACAATATGTGGTTGATTAAATATAATTTGCACACATGTCATTATCTGTATTGCCAGTTTAACCCTCTCTATACTGGAGGTAACCGGAGATGCAGTGCCTGTGTCTAATCAAACACGGAGAGGATTAATAATCGTTATCTTAATTGCCAGTTAAATAATAAAGTGAAAATATCTTGAAAGTGGCTCTAAACCTAAATTAAAAAAATCGAATACATTTTTAACAATATTTCCATGATTTCGTAACAGGTGTTCTTCACTCGGAACGGGAAAATCATCGGCAAACGACAAGTTGCAATACCGAAAGGCGGATTCTACCCAACCATTGGGATGTTGAGTAGCGACGAGAAAGTGCGTGTTGACCTTCGACCTCTGACTGGTTGACCTTCGCCCTGTACATAGGATCTAATTTATAAATGTGAATATATTATATATATATGGACACGTACTGAACATGACATATCAAGTGTCATGTGACCGATCATTTTGATTGGAGGACTATCACGACATTGTTGGGTTCAGAGCATTGTGATTGGCTGCATCCTGGTGCCAATTAACGACGTATAAAAAAACAAAAACGAAATGACTCCGCGTGATTCTGCCGTCATGTGACATCCGAGATCTGTGATACTTATTATCTCCACTGTTTTGCTATCTAACTAACGACATATTCCATTTATCCAAGTCTGAGTTTGCACCATATTTACTATACCGCCACAGATTACTATACAGATGAGTGTTTTTAGTCAACAAGACTTGTGCAGTAATGTGAGGATTTTTTAAGTCCAATATATGTTGTATCTAAATCAAAGGCGGCTGAAGGCTAATTTGGCTGTTGATGTTTTAAATCGGCTTTTCTGTTATTTATTTCCTAGTAAAATAGTGAATCATGTATTCATGATTGTGGACTGATTTTCTCTTCCAACAGCAGTTACTTCCCATGGTATAGTGATTACTATACATATATCACTCCAATGCTATTCTCTCATTTGGATACAGTTATTTCACCTTACAGGAAGTGAATACAGTAGACCTCGGATAAACCAGACACTCGCATCTGAAGTCCCAGGTCCCGTCTAATGCTATATGCGGCATATGCGTGTAACAGACTTTGCATATAACGGACAGAAATAGCCGGTCCCAATGAGTCCATTATATGCAAGGTCTACTGTATCTGTATAGTAATCTGTGGTGTGTATAGTAAACAATGCGTGTGTGTCCGGACGTGTTAACTCCCTCCATTGAGGGAGTCTTTCAGGAGATACAAACATGCAGTCTGTTTCTGATACTTTTCTTTTATTAACCCCCTCCATGCTGTAGACAGAGAGAGATGTCCTAAAGAGCTGTGTCTGTGCCTAATCCAGCAAGGAGAGGGTTATGGCGGTCGTTGTTAACAGTTTGACGTAAAACTATACTTTAACATTTTAAGTTTACTAGCCTGAGTTTCACGAATGGGTCGTACTGTAGTCGTACTGTTTACTATAACAGGAAGTGATGTAATCCTCGATTTATGCCCGGACTACCTGTACGACCATTTCGTGAACAAGCAGATCTGGTTAGTCCAAGGGTCCCAGAAACACACATAGCTAACAGGGATAGAAATATTTCACAAATGTCTGCAGTGTTATTCCGATTCGTGCAAATATTGAAGGGTTGATGTAGTCCCTCAGTTGTTTTCATGTTGAAAATTTGGTTGAATCGTTAACTCTGAATATTATCAGTGAAAAAATTATGAATTACCATATTATTCATGGAGACTTATTTATTCATCATGCCAAATAGTCAGAGGTCACTCATATGTATATTCTAGACTAGTTCCATATGACACGACACTTTAAAAAATAATAATGGAGATACGAATAATAATTTGAGTTTGTCATCGTATAAAATGTGATCGAATCACCTGAAGCTTGGAGATTGATTGGTTTACTTATTTTTCCACGATGTATTGACTTCCTGTTTTGGCTTTGTTTATGTTATAGAGGTACTTGAGTTGCCATGGTTACTCAGACTGGTTTCTATCTTGTATTAGTTTTCTTATTGCCATGTTTATATCGAGTATTCGTCTTCTGAATGTGTACCGGTGTGTTGGAGATATTTGTTTGTAGTTCTGACAACACTGATGTGTACAACAGATATGTCAATTGGTTAAGTTTGTTTAATTATTTTCGGTCACCACGTCTGCATTTCATGAAAGGGTCGTACGGTAGTCTGGGCCTAAATCAGGTCTTTATAGCAGGAAATTATGTAAACCTTAGCAAGAGATTACGAAACTTTTCTGAGTACGATTCCATGCTCAACTCGAAAACGTCATGTAAATTTTGAACTTTAGCATGAAATCGTATTCAGAAAGACATGACATTTTATGAACAAAACTCTGAGTTGAACATGGAATCGTACTCAGAAAAGTTTCGTAATCTCGGGGCCTTGACTTAGGCCTGGACTACTGGTACGATGATTTCGGTGAAAGCAAGGTCAAGCCCTGAGTTATACAGAATCATCATAGCACTAAGAGTTGTGGTTCTTTGTTAACGTATAGGAGTCACAACTCTTGTAGCAAAATCATTTTGTGGAACGGTACCCAGGTGTCTTGATTTCTTGTTCACATTATGAGGTATTGTTTCTCGAAGCTCTTCTATATACTTCAAGTGCTCAGTAGTGTTCTCTTATCTCTCGGTGTTCGAAACTACCGCTGAAAACCTACTCGCCCGAATAATGATACAAATAATAAATGTTTGCAAAAAACATGAATTTCTATTGGTCCTTTAGCATTGTGAGAAATGGCCAGGGCTAGCAGTAATTTCCAACACTGTATACATGACGATCTGGCACTTGTAAGAGCGCTATGGTCTCGTAGTGGATACGAGAGCTTCAAGAAACAATAACCTGCATTATTGACTACACAATTATGAGTGAAACAATATTGTACTACGTTGACATAGCAGGTAGTTTTCAGATATAACTAACGTTCTCTTTCTTGGTGGCTACCCGAGTTTCCCTATCATGACCAGAGATTAGCCCTGTTCAGATCTGATTAATCAGTTCTTATATATGTGTGAATATATATCTGTAAAATTATACATACAATGCTTCATCAGTTACGTATACTACAGTAGTAGGTTAAGATCAGATCCTGTGTATCACATCCTCGAAACCCAAGCCATTATCACAAATAACAAAACTATTTTTAACAGAATATAAGGAGAGACAATAGCATGTGATTCAAGGATGTGCAGGGATAATATTAAACTAACTTTAAAACATACTCACTCGAATAATGATACAAATAACAAATGTTTACTAAAGACATGAATTCATACCCGCCCTTCGCATACCTTTAGCATTGTGAGCGAATGGCCCGGGCGAGTGTTAATATTGCGAACCCTGATGTGTGTATCATTATTAACACAAGTATTATTTGATTTCACGTAAGAAAATGCCACTTATTCAATCATAATATGCTTAAACATAGATCATAGGCCTGTTCAGGAGGCGAGTTTACGCGAGTTCATGCGTGAAATCTCCTTAGAAACGTTCATACTTCATATGTGACGTCACCCGTGAACTCGCGTAAACTCGCATAAACTCGCCGTCCTGAACATGCCTCAGGGCAGCTTTAATGAGGCTCTTGTATCCCCTGTGTTGCTCTCTTCATGGACAGAAGAGCTCTATTAGGAAAGTGTGTCTCAGTGTGTATATTTTTTTTTAAGATATAGTTTCTGTGAATTTAATTTGATGTTTTTTGTTTGTTATTATTAGTATTACTAGGCTGTGTATATTCTTGTGTGTTATGTAGATACGATTCTCACCCAACATATTGTGTTGATTGAGCACTGTAGGTGTGTCTTTGAGGTGAGAGGGAGAGTGAGTGTGTGTTGAGAGAGAGAGTGTGTGTGTCTGTGTCTGTGAGTGAGTGAGTGCATGATTATGCAGGAATTGTCAACAATCAACATATCTTCATGTATGTGTACCGTGTATATAATATACATATTCATGTATTCCAAACATGTGGGTAAACATACATACGTTACTTACATGTGTGTCCAAGTAGCCCTGCAATCTTA
Source organism: Lepetodrilus galriftensis (assembly GCA_032361785.1). Classification (NCBI taxonomy): domain Eukaryota; kingdom Metazoa; phylum Mollusca; class Gastropoda; order Lepetellida; family Lepetodrilidae; genus Lepetodrilus; species Lepetodrilus galriftensis. Next base: position 185 of record JAUTBZ010174609.1, on the reverse strand, counting down.
ATTACATTTGGATCTGTTTCCTTGAACATTTTGACACTCTTTTGGAAACTGGTGAGTGTCCAAATATCTGAGCATCAGTTTTGTATCTGATTTTAATGACATTGCATAGGCTCTGTAGCATACCAAGTGTTAATATGTTGCTGAAGAGAGCCATCCTTTAATACCAAAGACTGTTACGATCCTAG
>JAUTBZ010174598.1:0-10106 GCA_032361785.1 Lepetodrilus galriftensis | reverse complement strand
TATCAGGTACTGGGGTAAAGCGTGGGATTATCAGGTACTGGGGTAAAGCATGGGATTATCAGGTACTGGGGTAAAGCGTGGGACTATCAGGTACTGGGGTAAAGCATGGGATGGTGCAGAGGCCTGTTCAGCAGGGCGCGAACCCGCGAGTACATGCGTGAAATCACCTTGGAAACCTTCATCCTTCATATGTGACGTCACGCGTAAACGCCCTTCTGAACAGGCCTCTGGTACTGGGGTAAAATCTGGGATTATCAGGTACGTGGGCAAAGCATGGTTCCAGGGTAACATTTCATGCCATCCAAATATTTTAAATGAATGCTTCATGTGACATTTCATGTGACACCCCATTTAAAAATAATAAAAATAAAAAATCTTTTTTTTTCTCCAATTATATTCGTTGATATAATGCGAGTATTATAACGTGGGTGGCATGTCGTGGACCCCCTGGGGTAAAATCTGGGATTATCAGGTACTCGGGCAAAGCATGGTTCCAGGATAACATTTCATGCCATCCAAAATTTTAAATGAATGCTTCATGTGACATTTCTCCTCAAACAACTCTATATCTGTATTCCCCAACCTTCATCTCATCCCTCCTCCATCTCGCCCTTCATTTTATCTCGCGCCTCGCCCCTCATCCTCCGTATTTCTCCCCAGGCCTGCACGGAGATTCCGCTGCCCGCCGGAACCAACAACAAAACGGACATGTTCCCCGTGCTGCCCTTCACCCAGGACATGCGTGCCGCCTACTGCAAGAAGACATGGGGGGTAACTCCGCGGAACCTCTTCTCAGTTGTACAGTTCTTCGGACAAAGTTAGTAATTCTATTTCAATCCCATGGACATGGTAGAAGTAATATCGGAAGCCTGTTATCATAATAATATAACGTACTTCATTCAATCATTGACTCTCTTGGTACATACAGTAGACCTCGCATATAACGTACTAATTGGGACCGGCTATTTCTGTCCGTTATATGCGAAGTCCAATATACGCATATTTCGTAATTAGCGTTAGACGGGACCGGGACTTCATATTTAGTACGTTATAGGCGAGTGTCCGGTTTATCCGAGGCCGGTTTATGCGAGGTCTACTGTATATCAGTATGAAAGCCGTTTTTAGGTAGAAAAGCAGGTGATAGTTCAATGGTAGAGTGGCAATACAGTTATGGTTCGTGATTACCAGCTGGTTCCCCCAGGTTTACTGCAACATTCAGTTCTGCGGGTTTCCTTCTGCCCTAAACTAACAAGTGAAAGTATCTTGAAAGCAGATCTAAACCCCATTTAAAAATAAATTAAATTAAAATAAAATATAAATATGTTGAATTCTAATCCGTATTCCCGTTTCAGATATCAAGAGTGCCAGTAATCTCGTCTTCTCCAACGGAAATTTGGATCCTTGGCATGGAGCAGGGGTAGGTTTGGTTTTGAGTGGCACAGCCCAACATCTCTATCAATACTAGTCTCCATCACTCGGAGCACTCACTACCCTTGTTGAATATTTACGGACGTTAGAGAATATTCTCTATGCCACGAGTCGAAGATTCATCCATCATGGACATCATATAGACCTGGGGTGCATTCAATGTTTTTGATCATCGCAAATGGGTGAAAGATTCCCGCAGCGACATTAAACTCCATTTTCACTCACTCACCATGTTTTTGACAATATTGTACTTGTGCACTGGCTTGCAGTTAAAGTGATGGTGTTGACTTAATTATCTCCCCTGTTTGTCGGTGAGCAGGTGTTGAAGGATGTCTCGGACACGGTGAAGGCGGTGTGGGTACAAGGAGGTGCCCACCATCTGGACCTCAGGTGAGAGTGGGTGTGTCCCGCCACATCCATTAGTTAGATCATCATCATAATCAAAGGCATTTATATAGGAGGAGGATTTTACCTCCTGTTTGCCCATCCATTTCCCATTCTTCATCTCTATGTGTGTATCAAAGATTATAATCTATGGTGTGTATGTTACTATGTACTTAAGGATTGACTGGAATATTTTTTTTGTGTTCATCGAGGTATGAACGGAAAAACCGATGTGCAAACTGTATGAATCCGCGAAGCCTTCCCATCAAAAGACCGACGTTTTACCAGTTGAACTATGTACGGTGATGTTACTGGTGTGTCCTCCCTTATTTTACAGGCACGCCAATCCCGCGGACCCCCCTGGAGTGTTGAAGGCCAGGGAGACGGAGAAAGCCAACATCAGGAAGTGGGTCAACGCTCCGTAACCGACGGCAACCATCAAAATTCTAGTGGATATGGTCGATTTGTCATGCAGAAACCTTTTTTTGGAAAAATACGTCTCAATTTGAAATTATCTGTGATTATTACTTTTTTTTTTACCTTCATTATATATGTACATACATAATATAAGTAGATCTCCATTTATAAGAATGTGTACATATCGTAATCATGTTAGATACATTCCCGAGGCTCTATCTCCACATTGTACAGTGTATATATCTGTCATGTCTGATGCTTAATCCATGTTTTACTTGGCAAACAGTGTTTTTTTGTTATGCAACTGTACCACAGTAAAGTTGTCATCACAGTGGTTTCAATAGAATTGGAAGTAGGTGGAAGAATAGCAAAAGTAAGAGGCAAAAGACCTACGGTACATAAACCATATTTTCATCTATAAATTTGTATCAGCAAGATTGAAAGTAGACGGAAAAATTAGGGAAATAGGAAAACAAATTTGCCGGTCGCCAGCACCTATTGAAACCACTGCAACATCATAATTATATTTTAAATAGGCAAAGCTATACATGTATTTTAGCCGAAACATTCCACATTATACTGCAACAGTTGTTTTTAACTCTCTCCATGCTGGAAGCAAGCAGAGATTCCCTAAAGAACAGTGCCTGAACCTAATCCAGCAGGGAGAGGGTTAATCTTAATAGAACAGTGCCTACATCTAATCCAGCTTTGTATGATCTTTTATGACATGAAACGTGCAATATAAACTACGTATGACAGTACTTGCATCTATTTGAAAATTGTACATTGGATAATACTTGATTTATGATTATATTTCTTGGATATTTTATTACAATAGATGCAATAGATGCAATAGAATGTTTAGCTTGTAGAAAACACAAAGTAGTGATATTAAAACATGAAAAGCAATGAAAGATTCTTGCAATTGGAGTTAGTCGTGTTTTATCAATAAATCAGCAAATATTTGTATACAAAATAGTTTCTATAATGTAACATATCTCTTTGTATATAATATAAACCTATTTTTATCCCAAATGTATCATAGTCCATGTCCTATTGTCTTTACTTCGTAGAATAATACATTATGCTCTGCCGGACATCTTTAAAAAAGAATATTAAATGTGAAATACAGCCTGTGAGCTGTACTATTTTGGCGAAACACGCATTTGGAAATATTAATTAGATTGTCTGCATTACAAGAAAGTATACTTTTTAGTAAGTTTTTCATTAGTATTGCAACATGTGTATATGAAAACTTTTGAATAAACTTTTAATAAAACATGTCTTTGCATTGTTATTTTTCTCAATGTCTAAAACATGGCATATATCCTTTTTTAGTTTTATACCCTAGTGATGCTCACTAATACCAGGAGTCATGTTTTTGGTCGTATACGCAACTACACCGTTCAGCTTTTGGGGAGAAAAAAACCATAGTCTCAATATACTGTATTCGACGTATTATACGCCCATATTGTATGTGAAAAATGTTATATTTTATGTTGCTTCCTTCAAATTTGGGTGAAGATACGTAGAATATAACACAAAGGGAGGTAATTTTGCGGGGAGAAATAACAAAGATGGCAGAAATTTAATAAACTCAAAGTGTTCTATTTCTGCATGTGGTCAGGCAAGTTAACTCGCCTTCAGCAGGGAGAGGGTTAAGGGGGTGTTTATTGCAGCAGGGCATTTAATACATCGAATACAGTAACGCAAAGAAAATTTAAATTAATATATTAAAACAAAATAATGGCCTGCTTCAAATACCTTGATTGCATTCAATGTAGATAAAGTCGCAAAAAAAAACGGGAAGAAAATTTGTCTTGAAAATATTTTATTACAAAATCTATTTACATGTATTTGGCTTCCTGGTGGTCTGCATCGACCCATGCAAAATCTCAGAAAATTACCATCCATCACAATAATAAGTTTGTAGATAACACAGGTCCTGGTATGTGAAAAATTCTACTTCCACATCTGCAGAAAATGCGCATCCTTTCGAAGATCCTGTGGCCTTTGGTAAGTCTTACGCTAACAAATCATAAAGTCTATGGATATACTGTACGAGCGCTATGAACAAGGTGCATAAACTAGGCATTTTTTTTAACGTTCTTTTTCTTACGTGAAATATTAATTATAAGTTTTATTCAGGCATGTTCGTGAAATATTAATTATAAGTTTTATTCAGGCGTGTTCGAGGAAACCGCTGCAAAATGCAAGCAATTGGCAACAGCTGCTTCACAACAAGACCAGGAATATTAGTTAGAATTTAACCTTCTGCATGCAGTAGACAACCAGAGATGCCCTGTAGAATAGTGATCGCGTTGATCCAGCATACAGGAAGTCCAAATAAACAGAATCACTTCATTAGTCATTTTCGAATAAATAAAAAATGCATACATGTACGTTAATAAGCCAAATGACAACATCTCGTTACCAATTATATAGCCGTGTGAAACAGAAAATTCCTTTCGGTTTCTTTGACCAATAGGCATGTCAAGTATAGCTCTGATTATACATAAGCCTTTAAACCTCGAATTGATATACATTATGTACAGTCAGTATAAATAAAACATCACCTTTTAAAGGCACACGTTGCCCTCTTATGACTGAGCTATCAATGACGAAGGCACATGTCACCCTCCATGAGTGAGCTCTACGAGTGAGCTGCCAATGACGAAGGCACACGTCACTCTCTCCTATTGAACAGTCAATGTGGAAATGACAGCACACGTCGCCCTGTCAATGTTGAAAGACACGTGTCGCCATCTCAAATTGAGAGAACAATGCAAGGCTTCACATCAAGCTTCGAAGGCGGGCATCCATCGATTAGCGGTTCGGACATATTATTTTATATACAAATTACACAAATGGCAGGTTCATAAAAACAAATTGATCTACATTTACATGGTGGGAGGTTTTAGATATAAATATACACGAGGGTTTATGTACAGGGTGGGGGGCGACACTAGGACTGGGTGAGCGTCCGCTGGGAGATGATGGCGCCCTGACTGACGGCCTTCTCGCGCAGGGTCTGAGACTCTCTCTTCAGTACGTTCAGCAGGGTTTGGGAGCTCTCCAGGATCTGAAACAAACACGAGTCGCATCATTTGTTGTATTTTTCATTTATTAAAATTTCAATTGGTCTTCCGAGACGATTTCAAGATTCTTTCACTTATACTATGGCAGGGCATTGTTTCTCGAAGCTCTCTTATCCACTAAAAGACCATAGCGCTCTCTTTGCCGATAGCTAATACACTGCTAAGAGAGTGCTATGGTCTCTTAAGCGGAGGAGAGAGCTTCGAGAAACGATACCCTGACTTGTAGAGACCAATACCAAACTTAACGTATGCATTCAGCTACCAATATGCTACATATATATTAATACAACGTTAACATTATCATCAGATTCTCCGTTTCTTTGATTGTTTTTTTTTTCTTTTCATAATCCGCATGTTGATATGTACGCAGAGGTTATGCTATGGATCTAACAGCTGTTGAATGACTACACGTATACAGAGGGTCGATTAACCAGCTGGCTGTAGGAAAAACAATAATTTAACCTCGGTAGACGATGAACATAATAATAACGAATGGGAGACATTTGCTGATCGAGAAGCAGGTTTAGAATGACCGTAGGTAGGCCCGCAACTCTGGATATCTGTTCGTGTGCATCTATTAGAATGATAGCAGGCTATGTTTGGACAACATTCCGCATCTATCATCTAGCTTGTGTTGAAAACATTGTCATAATTACTACACATTAGTTCTGGCCTTGTACACACACGTATCCTGCCTGATGACTGACAACACCAGCTTCGCCCGTGCTTGTATAGAAACCTGTATCGTGTTCACAAAGTACATATTCTACGACTAGCATTAGCTCTGGTCTATTGTTAACATAAATTGACTGTGAACAGGTTAAGATGGGTCTCATGCCTGGATTGCAAGCATAGGTTGCATGCATGTTGATGTAGGTCATGTTTATCGACAATGCTTAAATTTGTATATGCTATGCGCACGAAGGTTATTATACATAACTATGGTTATATCTAGCTAATACCGATTTGCGTTCCAACTGTAGGCTATGTTCCCCTCCAGATGATATCTATTTTTCTCTATCTATCTCTCTCCCTCCCTCCCTCCCTCCCTCCCACTCTCTTGCTCTCTTTCTCTCTCCACGTTTTTCCATTCTCTCCCTCACTATATTTCCACCCTGAAGCTCCTCCATCCCTCACTCACTCTATTTCCACCCTTCTCTCTCCCTCTCCCTGTCTCACTCCCTGCCTCCCCTCTCCCTCTCCCCCTCTCTCTCTCTCTCTCTCTCTCTCTCTCTCTCTCTCTCTCTCTCTCAATTTTACTATATTTATTTATACTTCGCGGTCTTGCTCCAACGGAACCCTCTCTCAAATGCTTCCATCATAATTATCTAACACGATCGTCACCTCATAGCACATGCTATATCTCTTCACTTCACCTCCTCGAACCTCACGCACACCACACACGCCTTGCTTTATCTGATACATTGACTACAGCTGGGGTTCTGTTAGGAACAGTCAATATACCATCCAATCCCTCATTCACGCAACTCTGACCCAAGGACTCACACTCGTCCTAGGTTGCCGCGTGGACACTGCATTATCGTGGGTTAAAAGAGATCACTTCCGATGCTAAAGTAAATTCCATTGTCAGAGCGAACAGGCACGATATGGACACCATACTGTCATCAACACTTGAACTGAAAGCTTCTCAGCAACTCTGATGGCATCAGGTGTTGCCATTTCGAACGTGACTTCACTCTACAATATATAACTCGTTCCTTAAACACGAACAGTTTATACATTTAGAAGCGTCGTTCAATATCTCCCCAAAGCAAATACCTTTATTCAATACCAACTTGTTAAAGGAAAATAATTCAGGGCTTATAATGAGTGACGCAACTCAGGCTCTGCCTTTACTTGCCTGCATTTAATCACTGCTGAGTTCCTACCAGTATCCCGACACATTCAACATTGCAGATCGAATTTGCTTGCTCATTCTGATAGCTCTTTTAATTTGGGTTAAACTTTGCTCAAGCTAGAGTGGATGCTATTCTTTATGACATTCCGTTCCGCCGCATGTACGGCTCATCAATAAGCTTGAAGCAGTGATCCCATGTGTCGATATTGAATGATATAGCTTTCAAGACTTCATCGCGGCCCTGTACCAGAATGGCGATGGTGCTGTGATTAATTCGGACACTACATAGCCCTGGCGTGATAAGGGAGGCATCATGACGAGATATCGCGCTACGTCGTCCATAACGACATGATGACCAGCGATGATTATTTATCATTAACACCATTTTAGTATTCCCCTATTCGCGGGCGTTAGAGATGCTCGACATCACAGGCATTTGGTGTTCTTCAGGGTGTCTAGTGTAAGCCTAATGACGTGTTGATGAGTAGCTGAGGTTATCTACCCTCTATCATCTACAGTACATCAAGCGGATACTACATACAATATTATATTTAAGGAAAACATTACTTCGGCAATAATAATTCCAACATTGATATTTTGTTTATAGCAAGGTCTCTTATTTATGCAATAGATGCTATCTGATTACATAACATTTCGATGTAAATAAACATATAAAAGGATATACATTATTATGTTTAAAAAGACAAATCAGTATTTTTTTTAAATGAGAATTAAACGTGTAAATGGGAGCAATGAAGATTGAAATAATATAAGTAGTTAAATAAATCACAAATTGTACATGGTTGTCTTTTTAGAAGATACAATTTCTCCAAAATCAGTATGTTTAGGGTTATAGAATCAGAGATGTACATGGTCACTGAAGATTGAAACAGGTAGAATAGGTAGTACAATACATCGCACATTGTACATGGTTTGCCATATAGAAGAGCCCATAGCTCTCGTAGAACACGATGCTTGGCGACATGTGTACAAGTGGACAAACGATCGTCAATGGTAATTAATCCCACAGCGTTAACTCCAGAATATGTCCACCGAAGGTCGCGTTATTAACCGCGGTCACGGTATATAGATTTCATGATCCCCACCCCCACCCACCAAGTACAACCTAATAACATATCCGTCTTACATCCCACTAGTCGATACAGAGATGTCCCTTCGCGTGAACTTTCGATCCTTGGAACCAACCTACCGTCAGCTGAAATGTATCTCAACTGGTAAACATCTGGTCATCGTGTTGGAGCAGAAAACCGTCGAGATTTTAGCAATGGCAGTATGGAAACGAAGGAATACACTTACCTCAGAGTGAACGACGTACATGCATGTCACACCTGCAATCAGAACAGTTCGGGTATAACCGTTAACGAGACCGAGCACACCTGTGAACACAAGTCTTATTCGCCAAGTGAAGGCGAAGTCTGCATGGCAAGAGCGAACAAAATGCTAATGAATTCGCTAGCGCCCCCTACGTGGATCCACTATTGATTCTGCGCTCGTATCCCTCTCCGTGTCTCTCACTCTCACTCTCTTTCCCTGGCGTGTATATCCGCAGAACCCCAACTCTTCGCGTCTATTCGCTCTCCTATCGGATCACAGATTACGAGGTTTACTGATAAATACGGACAAATTGAAACAGTAGAGGAAACAGATTGGGGGGGAAACCATATTTCATTGCCCCTTTTTTTCCAGGGAGAGCTCCGTTTAGGAGGTGATGGTTTGATTCCGCCAATCGCCGTCGGTTTTTAACGTCGTTACCAATCCTCAAACGGTGCCACAGTCGGAAGATTTCGCCGCGTGCGCTGAGAGTATGTCTGTGCGTACTTCTGGTATGGACAGGAAGTCCACTAGTGTCAGTCTAGGAGAAAGCTCGCCGGACCAGATTAAGTCGGCAACTAGCTAACTCAGGTCCTCGTGAATTGCCTCCCGGCGCTACCGATGACATTCAGGGCCGGTGCTTGCTCGTAGCCCTGTTACACTTCCGCCGACTGATAGAACGCATGCATAATATACATAGTTCAGTACGGTGAAGATTTCCCGTTCACATAAGACCGTATAGCTTAGAGGCCTCGGCTCCCAACACTGTGAGGAAAAGGATGTCAACAACACGTCAAGTCAATGGGATTTTATGGAATGCGGCGTCTTCCGACGAGGTTTCAATGTCTGAACAATGCTGGTGTATTCCTGTGATTACTCTAAGAATAACTATTGAACGAGAGCATAAGCACCAAAGTAAACAACACGCGGCAGGTATACCGATAACATGATATGTGAAAAAAATATGCATTTTTTTATATTATTCATATGAGAGCAAACATATACCTATATTTATCTGCGGGTCATTGTTCGCCGTGTCCGCATATCAATAATGGGTATCCGGTAGAAGGAGATGGTAATTTATTACGATAGCCTAAACGCGATAGAAGCAGCAGCATGAGGTATACTTCCTCGGGCGTTGAGGTCACATGCGTGCACACTTATTATTTGACCGAGGTAATACTTTGTCGGCGCTGCTCAAAATAATGAAGGATTGACTCTTTTCACCATAGCATACGTAAATACTGACGAACACATTTGGAATCGTTGAAAATATATTGTCATGGCACCATCTTTAATAATCAATTATGCATACATCCTTGAAAAAATATAATAATTTAAATCTATTTTTCGTTTTCAGAATCACATATCGCTGTTAGATTACTAGTACGTGTAAGTAAACAATTTACCATACAATGATCTATCGACCAGTACATAGTTGCATTAAAAACATGTTTATTTATGTTATTTTGAAGAGACACATATGGTATTGATGTGTAAGAAAAAGTGTGTAAAGCGTGTGTGTGTGTGTAGTGTGTGTGTGTGTGTGTGTGTGTGTGTGTGTGTGTGTGAATGTGAGTGTTCTTTTC
>JAUTBZ010174587.1:0-10106 GCA_032361785.1 Lepetodrilus galriftensis | reverse complement strand
ACTATCTACCATGCCCACCATGGGAACTCAGGTGTGGGACAGTGGAAGGACAATGCTAAACACACACACACATACACACACCACACACACACACACACACACACACACACACACATACACACAATAATAATAATAATAAATTAATAAATAAATAAAATACCCCTAATTTACAAACATAATAAAAAACAAAAAAAGATACAAAAATAAAAAATTAAAATTAAAATACCCCTAAACACATTGAGGTGGGGAAGGGGTGTTCGTGGGTTCGTGGGTTCAGTCTATACCTGCCCATCTACTCGTACGGGTCAAGGTACTTACGAAAATCAGCAGAAACTACTGGAAATATTAACCTTCACATTCACCTTCATGAAGTCTTAACAAAACTTATGCCACATGTTCAACAGCTCAACCTAACAGTTTTATTAAAGTGAGAGGAGACAAGATCATGCAGAGGTGTGTTAAGGTGCCTTCATGCAATAGTGTTAAGTGTAGTGAGAGTTAGTGCCAGATATCAAATCTCATGCAAGGGAGACAACCCACAATCATTAAGAAAAAGGAAAGCAGCAACATGTCCAAGTGCAGTGTTCATGAAAACAAATTCCTGATGGTGTCCGGAAATATTTAGCACAGGGACAACAAGGACTGACAGTTAACAAGACATACAATGTAATGAAAGATTCACGTGATTAACCCTCTCCATGCTGTCGGCAATCGGAGATGCCCTAAATAGCTGTACCTGTGTCCAATCCAGCAGGTAGAGGGTTAGATGAGTGCTGTATGTATAGCAAATTTAACGACTCCAGCCATAGCTGTTAGTATGAAATCTGCACTCTTTACTTGGAACAGGACGAAGCAGGAAAGAAGGAAGTAGATTTTACGTGTGCTTCTGTTTGTCAGTGAATTCACTGAAGCATCATGCAATAGTTGTCTGGTGTCATTTTTGAAGTTGGGATGCAATGAAGAAATCCTATTAGTGATGTTCATAAAGCTTTAGTTCAAATTCAATCAGTTTAGTTGAAAAGTTGTGGGAGATTTGTACTGACGACCGTGAACAACTTTGCAATGTCACCAGCTCAAAGTGTCCAATCTAGCAGACTAGGTGAGCTAAAAATAGCATTATACATTACCAACGTTCATACAAACATATTTAAACATTTCATACCTGAAATGGAAGCATGAACAATATCCATACATCAACAACATTCTGGTGGCACCAGCCCGTGAAAAGACTACAAAATGTTACCAAAAATATGAGAACACCCATTGTTATAGTAAATCTTTCGTCCTCCACCATTTCAAAATTAGTTATAATTTACCATTTAAATATGTATTCTTCCAAATAAATGGGTTTTCTCATTATCAAATTATAAAAATAAGTCCCAACACCCAACATGTGACATAAAAACCTTCAAAAACTAAAATGGACGCCATTGATGAGTCAGAGCTCCGGACAGTGACCTGTGAGCTCAGCGCAGTGCATGCACGTGACACCTACCTCCCCAGCTGGCTCTGCAGGTCCTTGATATACTGTGTGCACTGAGCGTAGTAGTTCCCCTGGGCCTCGATGAAGTCGTTCAGACAGCGCAGGTGATGTGCCTGTAATAGTAATAGTAATAATAATAATAATAATAATAGTAATAATAATAGTAATGATAATAATAATAATAATAATAATAATATATAATAAATAATAACAAAAATAATAATAATAATAATAATAATAATAATAATAATAATACATGTAATAATACATGTAATAATAATTATAAAATAATAATATTCTAAGGCCAAAATTAAAAATATGCTAGTTTCACCCCAGGGTTAGAAGTTCCCACTCGCCTGGCGGCCTGATCCATTTCTCGTAATGTATAAAGGTATCCTACAGGCGAGTAGACATTTTATGTTTTGTTATTTATTTTATATCATTATTCGGGCGATTACGTTTTAAAGTTAAGTTCCAACCCTGTTCCCCTCATCCAACCATGTATTTCACAAATGGGTAGGTAGGTAGGAGGAATATTTTGCTTCTTGTGAAAGAGAAATCTTCTACATTTTAAGTATAAATATAAAGGCCGACATCCTGAAAGAATAATAATTTACAACTTTACTTTTTCTGATAAAATATCGGATAACAAATGGGCAAGATATTATGCTACATTAACCCTTAAAGGATTAAACATAATTTGCAATGAGATTGGGGAGTGGGGCTAACTTAACCCTCTCCCTGTTGGATTAGGCACAGACACTGCTCTTTAGGGAATTTCTGGTTGCTTCCAGCATGGAGAGGGTTAAAAATGTAGGCATCACTCACATGTGTGCTGTTGACACCTTCCAGCAGGATCTTGGTGATCTCGGCCTGTCTGTCAAACTCCGACTGTGCCACTCGTAGATCTGCCTCTGCCTGAAACACAACGTGACCACAGACATTAGAATACTTGGTTACAGTAGTCGACGGATTAACGAGGCCTACATCATTGAAACATCATTGGCTTGAATGTATATCATATCATGTCCATTTAGTGCAAGACATTTACCACAATTTCTTCTGTACATACATGCACACATTTGCACTATATAAATGTGTATAATAATAATAAAATAATATAACCTAAAACAACTAAGAAATAATTTAGCATGGTTGCAGGGTAAATATTTTACAAAAACTAATATTTGTTGGAAACCAAATACTAATATGTCCATGGAAACAAAATATAAGATTTATAATTTATTAGTACGCAGATAATTTTAAAACATTTTAAAATACTTTGAAAAATGTTTTAAAATTGGTTACAGCCCCGTTAGTAAGCCTTATTCACTGATGCATGATTGGTAAATATTGAACAGGTTAGTTCAAGTAATACTAAAACTTAAACTCTTTATCAGTAGTCAGCCAACATTTGACACCATAGCCACCACCATGCATAAATAGATGCGATTTGATTGGCTGAATAAGATTGTTTATTGGATAGCTGACAAATCAGAGATGACTATTTCCCCATAGCGCGTCAAGCCAGAAAATGTCAAGCCAGCAGTGCATGGGAAAACAACAATATCTTTTCTGATAAAAAGTTACATTTGCATGTGAACTTGGATCAGTTATCAGGCGCATAGCTGCCTATTAGCAGATACGCAGACGCATCCACATCAATTTCCCAGCTAACGTTATTTATTAAATAAATAAGCATAGTACAGATACAGTACTGGCGCTTCCACATCAAAATACCCCTAGCTACAAGTCTGGTTATGAGGAAAACTTGGATTGCCCGTCAAGTGTGGCTCAGTAGAAAACAATCGTGTTAGGGGAGATAACTGTCAGAATGTCGGGCGGCAGAGATGCTACCTTCCACAGATTCCCTGCAAACCAAGTTTTAAATCAACCTACCCCAGAAACTGAACGGAAAACAAATATCCCAAAGCTAAAACTATTTAAATTTCAAATGATCCCGCATATGAAAATAAAAAAATGTAATGATGCAAAACGGCAAAAGTGAAAACTAAATTTCAAATGATCACACCTATGAAAATATTTTTTTAAATAAAAAATTATACATACTGTTGAAGGATAAACTTAAAACTATCTAGCACAAAAAAACGAAATCTTAAAATAATATTGCCCCTAAAAATTTAAAATCATCCCGCAATGAAAACCAAATTTTAAAATAATAATCACCATGATAACAACATTTTTTTAAAACCAAAATGTTTTAAATCAATGCAATTTAAAAAAATTTAAATCATAGAAAAGTTACCAATCATGCTAAAATATAACCAGTCTCCCACAGGCAAGATGGAATTCCAAAGACTATATTGTCACTACAGCATATCATACAGATGTAACGTGTAATAATGTTACCATGTCACTTACTTTAGCAATCAGGTCATCCTAGGAAGCGAGATGCAAAAAGAAACCATAAACTCAGACAATTAGTAACACGACAAGAATTTCCATTAATATCAAGATACAAGACCTTACAAACGACATTTCAAAATATCACATATTAAAATGGAAACACAAAATATAGATATTGCCCTACTATCATAAACATAGATTTTTCCCTATTATAAAAATAAATATCTCTCTATTGTACATTCACAAATGTTATACGTAGTTCCTAATTATATAATAAATATTGCTCTAGTTCTCTTGCAATGTGTATATTCTACTATTTCAAATATATATATATATTTTATATATATTCCACTGTTTAAAAATTATAGATAACTATCACAGTTCAATAATCAATCAATCATTGTAAAACTGTTGTAAATAATATTAATGGTAATAATATGTCATAAAGTGTCATATTTGTAAAATATGTCACATCGTAAAAACTTGACTGATGAACAATTGGAATTCATTAGCCCCCCCAAAATATTATCAAAAAAAAATGGAATATTAAATTATTTGAATTGGTATATAGTCCCCAATATTTTGGCATTATTTGGTATAATTTAACAAAAGACAACTAAAAAATACTAAAAAAAATACTTTAAATTATTGGATGATGCCGATGGAAAAATTGTGAATGTGAAGATAATCAAGATGGCTATAAACTAGCTGATGGAAATTCATTTATTATACAGCAAAAGGTCGATACTAAGACAGTAATAAAGACAGAGTGACAGACAGTGTCAGAAACAGACAGACAGACAGACAATACGACAGACAGGTTTGTATTTAGCATGACAGTCGAGTTCTAGAATAATATTGAATACATATATGACAGGCTTAAACACAGATAACTGAGTGGTCCCAATATATTAATTAATATTCAAAACAATCCGACAGCAAATAGGCCTATCCTACTATTATGTAAATGTAATGCAATTAAAATTAAATGTACTCAGTGAATGTATTTCCTCAAAGGACTACAATTAGTAATAATAATAATTAATAAAATAAATATTTGTATAGCGCAAAAATCTAGCATAGCGCTGCTCAGATGTAACTTTCTGACACTTTACAATTTAAAGTCACAACACAAGCAAATGAAACAAAGTTATTTAACCCTCCCCCTGCTGGATTCGGTACAGGTACAGATCTTTATGGCATCTCAGGTTGCCTCCAGCATGAAGAGAATAAAAGGAATAATCATTTTAATTGTAGATCACCTTGACCTTGCCGACATTGTTTGAATGACCTTGACATACATTTTTGTGTGTGCGTAAAATCTACCCACTTCTAGACATTTAACTTGATACCATGAAATCAGATTGACAAGGATGAATGTGAAATTATGGCAATAACCTTTGGAAATTAATCAAATATTTCTATTGATTGTTGAACTTAAATTGTGACAATGACGTATTGCTTCTTTTTTCTTGTTGCTTTAAAGATTCTGTCACTTATAGATTGTCAGTTTAGAGCAAGAGGAAACCTGTAACGCCCATAGCACTGAATGTTGCAGTAAATCTGCTAGCACTGGATGGTTCTGACAAGACCAAGGATGATAACTGTATTGTCAGTCTACAGACAGTGCATCCTATCAATATCGTGTCAAAAAGGTCACTTTGAACCAGGGTCCTTTGGCTCTGAAATCCAAATATACTATCATTGCACTATAATCCGCCCCACATAGTGTTTCATTTTACTATATTTAACTACTTAAACGGACTCATACACATATGTGATTTTTACCTATGCCCAATTTTATTATTGGTCATATGTAATATATAGAGAAATATTTGCAAGACACAAGCTATGATGATTGTAAGCCCATTTTCTAAGTACATGTAGTATTGTAGTTGAATGTAACAAAGTTCAGAAAAAATAACTTATCGCAGTTAAAAAAGAAACAATTTTATAATCCTAACACCAATACGGCAATAGATTAATCTGTAATCAGCAAGAGGCATGCAAAAACAATATAGCAAGGGTGGGTACCTGGTAGTTTAATAATCAGAATACGGTACTACACATTCTTTAACCCTCTCCCTGCTGGATTATGCACAGACACAGCTCTGTTTGCCTTCAGCACGGAGAGAGTTAAATGTTGATTTTGAGGCAAATATAAGTAACAATTATAATCAGAAATATAGACAAATTATTTTTCATTGTGTGGATATTTTTTTTTGGTATTCTTTATAATATTATTAATTATTAATAATACTACTAATAATAATATACAAAGACTGCTTCTAAATTTCTAATACAGTGGTCTCCACACTGGTGGCATGCTAAAAGCGCAGACATAAATACATAGGTTTATAAATGGTGTTTTACTACATACACAGTTTAGCATTTTATGCATGAATAGCCATCATTCACTTAACAAAAATTAAAATAAATCTTTTCTTATTTGTTGGAAAAATATTTGTTGAAACTTCCATAAAATTGGATATATTTTATGGGAAATGCAAACTGAAGTGATTCTTAAGACATTCACACAATGTACTCAGTATTCTGGACATTTATACCAGTTACATCGATACACAGGTGGACATACTGGTTTAGACATGGGTTAGAACGTATAGGACCACAATGGACTCGTGCAAACTAAACAGGAATTTTCATACGCAAGAACGTAAACATCTCAACTACAGTACACGCACAACGCAGAGTGTACAGAGGGGCATGAACAGCTGTACCACGGGAGTATTTTTAAAGAAGAGCTACGTGTCTGGGGCCAGTGATAGTGCACATGCTCAATGACAATGGTAACTGTGACGACGTTAACTATGACAATGGTAACTATGACAATGGTCACTATGACAACACATAACACTTAGAATCTTAATGTTAGCAAACCTCAGTTGTAAAAGATTGATACGGGTTGGCCTTTGTAGCAAAAGAAAAACACTTTTTAGTTTACAATCCTTCTTCTTATCCAAAAGCACGATTTTACAAGAAAAAAATCAAATATGATTTTATGTTGAAAACTACGTAAGTGTAGATCATTTTCATGGATCCATATTTATTTATGAATGAATATTCTGAATGTAAAAGAATGGATTTCTTGTGAAGAAAAAGGTTATACACCAAACCCAGGTAATAATAGAGCCAATATATTTATATGGTGTAGGAATGAGACAATAACTAGATAAAAGACAAAGAACAATAAATGGAAATATTTTCTTTATTTAGTTTCGAATTGGTAGTTTTATAACCGCTTTCAAGATTATTTCACTCATATCACGACTTGTCAGGTGTATGACCAAGGCTCTGGACTAACATATGCCCGACGTACAGGGGCAAGTTAAATTGCACTGCAGGCAACCTACTTTTCAACATTTTGCACCTTTGCTGCCTTTGTTACTTGCCCTGACTTGCTCTGCTGGCAAGTAAATCAGAATGTTAGTCTAGAGACCTGATGACAGGAGGAAACCTGCAACATCTGTAGCCATGAGTGTTCCAGTAAGCCTGCAAGCACATGCTGGTACTGACAAACTACGAATAGTAAAGTCCTGGGTATAATTTCTTGAAGCTCTCGTATCCACTATGAGACCATAGCGCTCTCATAAATGCCCGACCTCTGTATAAGAGATGACTACGATTCCTTATGGTCTCGTAGTAGATATAAGAGCTTCTAGAAAGGTTACCCTGCATTGTCAATACACATGCTATCATGAAATATTTTCTTAAATTTGGCTTACAATTATTGAATTAAAGAAATTATTTCCATTCTCGTCTCGTTCCAATGATATAATAACTCATTCTCGTAAAAAAAAAAACTATAAAAAAAAATGGCTTAGCGGTTCCGTACCAAACTCATAGCATGAAGGCTAAAGGTCAAAGATAGCATCGACACTGGTAATTTTAGATTATAGTTGTACTACAAATACAAATTTCAAAAAGAGGGTTGAACGAAGCACAAGAATGCACACGACATGCATTGAAATTGAAAGATCTGGTAAAAAATAAAAGTTATGCGTGTTTTGCAAATCAAATATTCCACTTACATTGGAGGCTTCGGATGGAGTCTTGTAAAGCGAATAATTAACATTAGACACATTCTGTCTTGTAAAGTGAATAATTAACATTAGACACATTCCGTCTTGTAAAGTGAATAATTAATATTAGACATATTCTGTCTTGTAAAGTGAATAAATAACATTAGACACATTCTGTCTTGTAAAGTGAATAATTAACATTAGACACATTCTGTCTTGTAAAGTGAATAATTAGCATTAGACATATTCTAATTTCTAGTTTAAAAAGAAGACACATCTTCATATTCTCTACTTCTATTTTTCAGGGATAGAACTAGATACTCGTCTAATGTTATATTTAAAGGTAGAAATTTCATGTTCTGTTATTTGTATCATTATTCAGACGAGTATGCTTTAAAGTAATATTCCAGTGATAGAAACTAACTTAAAAACACACTGGCCCGAATAGTGATAGAAATGTTATTAATTTCTACTAGCCTTTTAGGATTGGGAGATAATGTCAGAGTTAGCGGGCTAGTGTTAATTTCAATCTCCGAGTTCCATCCCTGTATTTTCTATTTCTACTGGACACATAAAACATGAATTCAATCGATTCAATAGTGCTTCAATGTTCCATGTTCGGTTTAAATATTTTTATATTAGATGCTGTCCAAATCTGTGCACTATCAGGTTCAGGGCTTGTCTGTTTAAAGCAGGATAAAACCTGCTACACCTGTAATACTTAATGTTGCAGTAAACACAGACATGCCTTATCACTAAGACGTCTTCACCAGCATGATATTTCTTGGTAAAGTGGCTATCCTCGAGCATTCCACATGATGACAAACCCACCTCAACACAATACCTCAGTTGTAAAAACATACGAACAAAATTCTACTAGTCGAATCTCTTGCAATAACTGCTGTTGATACCTGAAGGCCTGGTGCATAGGATGTGCTTCAACCGTGTATACGGTACATACACCCCCACACACTGGTACATAGCATGTACACCCCTAGTTCAACTATTTAAACGTCAGCCTTTTGATGGGAGGGCAGAGCCCGACTCCTCCCATCAAAAGACTTACGTTTAACTAGTTGAACTAGTACACCCCCACACACTGGTACATAGCATGAAGCAGTTTGTTATAACATTGAAGGGAAACTCATTCTTAGACGGCTTGTCTAACAGACTGACCCGCATTCAGAAATGTATCCCATTGAAAACATCTTCAACATCAATGAAACAATTCGTAAATTTTATAGAAAGCAGTAGCAGACTTGTGGAAATATACACACACCATGTTCATCCTGGGAAAGCACTGAATTTCAATAAAATGTTGTTGAACATTCAGTCAAAGATGATAACTACAGGATTAAAACGTTACCAGTAATTGGAAGAACATTGACAAAAGGTTACCGTAGTTAGTAAGCAAACTTCTGATGTATATAAATACAGTGATAGGTATAAATGTACATGTATATTTAACATTACAAGTACATGCACGACGGAAATGTCTGAAAGGCGCGCTCACCTGTTGTTGGCTGGAGACAGATTTGGCCTTCCTCAGTCTACTCTTGCAGGCGTCTAGATCCAGACGCTTGTTCTCCAGCAGACGGCGCTCTTTCTGCAAACCAAGGTCAAGGTCAGAGGTTCTGTAGCTCAATTGGTAACTTTACATAATGTATTTTTTAACTCGGACGTTGTGGTTTACATCAGGATTTAGATTTGTGGTATTAATTATGGCTTAATAAAGCCGCTTCTAAATGTTAAACAATGATAAATTATGGTGACAGGACAAGCGGTGTCGGTTTGGACATGTACCAGAATGGTCTTCATGTCGCCTTCCAGGAAGTTCTTCAGAGGCTGGAGGAAGTTGTTCACGGTCGACTGCACGTACTCCCGCTCTGCATTCCCGATTCTCATCTGTGCCTGGCCACACTTGATTAGAGCATTGCCTGTAACCATGACAACACAACATTTTACATATTATGACGTACCATATTCAGTGTCTTTATGTCAGGACATTACTGTAAGTATACTGAAAGACTATGAAAACGCACCACCTATTTTTTGGGATATATTTTAGTTCCTGTCAATTATTAATTTGGAATTGCATTCATGTAAATTACAATCATGACCTTTATGTGTTTCCATATCGTTTTTAATGCAACGGCACGTGACAATTGTGCCAAATGCCAAAATGGAAAAATGCGTATTTTTCGCCTCAAAGTCAA
>JAUTBZ010174576.1:0-10107 GCA_032361785.1 Lepetodrilus galriftensis | reverse complement strand
CTTATAGAGATATGTGAATCTGGTCGACTGATGCCGCTTTCCTATGTTGTCAAATGCTGGTATTCCTTACCATGCTGACGTTCATAATAGAATTGCAAGATTTCGTTGGTCATGTTTGCGACAGAAAAACGGGTGGCAACGCTGTCTTGCAGGTGTTTGGCTCTTTCTATAAAGGCGGCAGGATTGTTGATAAAATCCGCCATCTGTTCTAAAAGCGCGTCACTGTCACCTGCCTTGATAAGCGGGGTATCTGTGCCTTGTGTGATTTCAGCTATCCCACCGACTTTTGTGGTGATGAGAGGGACTTGGGCGGCGGCAGCTTCCAGAATGATGTAGGGCAGAGATTCAGCCCGTGAGGGGACAACAAGACAGCAGCCCAGCGCAAAGGCCTGTTGGGCAGGCTTAACGCCCGCAAAACTGACCTTGCCGTTAAGTTCCAGGGTTTTGGCTTGTTTCTTGAACCGCTTCTCATCAGGCCCAGCTCCAACAATAAGCCCTCTTATATTATGATTTTTGCTCAAAGCTGCAAAGGCATTGAGAAAAACATCAACACCCTTGAGGGTGCGGAGTTCCCCGATAAAAATAAAATCAACAGCCTGGGCATCAAGAAAATGCTCGTAAAATTCTGAAGGTTTTAGACCATTATGGATGACCTTGAGAGGGGCTTTGGGAATGCCGACCTTTTGTTTGAAAATATCGGCGCTATAGGCACTTTCAAAAATAAAACCATCCGTAGATTTGGAAAGCCTTTTTTCCAGGTTTAAGAACAGACGACCTTTCGCACTGTCGGGGCTGTAATGCAACGTACCTCCGTGCGGCGTATAAAAAACACTTAATTTTTGCTTTTGTCGCTTTTTCAAAGCGTTTCCTGCTGAGCGGGCATAAGCGCCCCCTTTTGCGCCGTGACCATGAAGGATATGAGGCTTTACCTTGGAGGCATAATTCAGGGTGGCAAAAAAGGCAGAAATATCTTTTGGTCCAATCCCTCGGCTCATAGGAATCCGTTTGATGCCCAAGGTGCAATATCTTTCCAGGCTGGCAAGCTGTTTCTCTGCATTGCGACTGCCTGTCAGAGAATCGCAGATAATGCCAACCTCATGGCCGCGCCTGGACTGTTCTTTTGCCAGGTCACAAACATGACGGAACAGGCCACCAACTGGGGCCCTCATACAATGAATGATACGGAGAGTTTCAGTTGGTTGCACAGTATATCAGCCTTTTCAATAACGTGTAGGTGTGGGGCAGGGCGACAATCGGTAGGGGGAAGCCAACCATGCCTGTCCATTTTGGTATCACGTAAAAAAGCCATCCGCAATTTATAATGCGTATGGCTTTGGTGAGTCTTTATATGTGGGGTTAAGTATGCGGCAGTTATGTCACCTTGCTTCAGGGGGGTTTTTAGAAAAACCTTTCCCTTATTTCCAGTGTATCACCTGGCCTAATATAATAACCTGGCTGAACATAAGTGGTAATGCGTTTTGTATTCAGCCGTCTTGTTAGCAAAATCTTTCTTTTGTTGGCTCTGGCGGTATATCCTCCAGCAACAGCAACAGCACTTCTGACAGTCATACCATTGACAAAAGGAAAACGTCCTGAGTTCCGAACCTGGCCAAGAATATAGAAGGGGCGGTATGTATTGATCTCAACGGAAACCTTTGGATCACGGATATATTTTTCGCTAAGCTTGTCTGCAACAGCCTGTTCAACGCCTTTGGTTGTTAGCCCTCTTACAGATACATTACCAATTAATGGGATTGAGATATAGCCACCTGCATCAATCACATAAATTCTTGAGAGGTTGCGCTGTTCAAAAACGCTGAGTCTGATGCGGTCTCCGCTGTCGAGTTCATAGTTGTTGCGCGTTAGGTCATCTTCAATGATAATGCGCTGGGTTCTTGACTTGGAACGTGAAGCAATGACTTTACGTCCAAAATGGGAGACCCTGCCATTCCCCCAGCCCCTTGAGCCACTATCGACGGATACGGGCGGTGCAACGACTTCAGCAACCTGAGGCGTTTCGACGGTCAGGGAATCAATCCTGTTAGAGTGTATATCCTGTTCTGGCATCGTGGTAGGCATACTAGCTGTTACAGTAGGGGCTGGCATAGGTGCGGGTATATTGGAAGTGCCTGGGGCTATTGAAGCTGTACTTGCAGGAACAGGCACTAAAGCCTGTTCTGACAAGGGGGCGATGGCGGCAGGAGCCATAGAAACTTTTGTCCTGTTCTGACAACCTGATACGCCTACACTGACGAGTGTTATTAGTAATGTTGAACGAATAAACATAGTTTTTCACCTTGACGACTTGGGCAACAGCATTTCCACCAATTAGAAGTGATTCGGGTTAAGAAATCCTAAGCGCAAGTGCAAAAAGGGCACACGGTAAGTTTTTTTTAACTATAGTCCTTGTCTGTTCCGTTACTTTATTGTCGTAGGATCACCCTAATTCTAAAAATATATCTGCTTTAATATACTTACAATATATTGCTGTGGATTTGTGTAACTGTGTATGAGGGTGCAATGGGTAATATGGATTCCTATGAAAATAATGATATAGATTTGGGGTTTATTTTTGGAGAAATAGCGCGCCATAAAATGACTTTGTTGCTGTCTATGGCAGCGGCAGGAGGACTGACCTGGCTTGCTCTTTCTTTTGTAGACCCAGTTTATACCGCCCAATCACGCATCCTGATCCAGAATGCTGAGAACAGTTATACCAAATCTGCCTTTAACCAAAATGGGTATAGTCAAAATAGTGTCAGTAGCTCTACGGTTGGCAGTCAGGTTCAGGTGCTTAAGTCAAATGACCTGGCACAAAAAGTGATAGACAGGCTGGGACTTCAAGAGGTCTACCAGTCCAAGTCCCTTAAAACCCTAAGCAAAGAAGATGTTCTTGAGACCTTTATTGGAAATGTGAAGGTTTCACATATCACGGGTACCAATGTAATTGGTGTTGGCGCTTCCGCAGACAATCCAGCTCTTTCAGCGAAAATTGCCAACAGCCTTTCAGATCAGTTCATCTTGTGGCAGCAAAAGTCTCGGCTTGAGAAAACCACTGGTGCGACCTCATGGTTGAAGGAACAGATTGAGGCTCTGCGCAGCAAGGTTGCCAGCGGGGAATCTCTCTTGGAAAAATTCCGTTCAAAACATGGCATCCTGACAGGTGAGAACAATATTAGCCTGGATACTCAGCAATTGACAGCAGTGAACAGGCAATTACTCCAAGCGAAGACAAGGCAGAGCGATGCTTCTTCTCGCGTTCAGGCTATGACACAGATCATGCAGCGCGGCGGGGATGTCAACGGGACAACTTCCGTCCTTCGTTCAGGTCTGGTTCAAAGGTTGTTGGAACTGAAGGCGACCAAACAAAGCAGACTCTCTGAACTTAGGTCTAGTCTCTTGCCATCCCATCCAAGAATGAAGCGTTTGCGCTCCGAGATTTCTGGGCTTTCAAGACAGATTACCACACAGATGAAAAAGGTGATTGCCAGCCTGAAAAACGAGCAAAAAATTGCTGCTTTGCGTGTCAATTCTTTATCTGGCCGTCTCAATGTGATCAAGAAACGGACAGGCCGTAACAGTCAGATCCAGGCTCGGTTCAAGGAGATGGAACGTGACCTCAAGTCCAATAGAACAACACTGGTTGGTTATATGAACCGTTACCAGGATGTGAGTGGCCGTAAGGATGACAGGTCATTGCCGATTAAGGCGACCATTATTTCTAAAGCCTATATGTCAACTGTACCGTCTTTTCCGCGCAGCATTCCTGCCTATAGCCTGATGGCAGCTTTTGCTGCTGGCTTATTGTCATTATTGTTCTTTGGTACGCGAGCCATTATTTCAGCGCCTGCCCGCCGTTCATCGGCAGGTCATGGATACAGGCAAGAACAGGTTTCACCTCAATATGTTCAACAGGAAGGGTATGCACAACAGGCCTCTGCCTTTATGCAACCAGATGCTTTTCAGGAGACTTCTGAGAGGGCTTTTCATGAAGAGGTTCCTCAAACGCCAGAACCACAGCCAGTACCTATGCCTAAAAGGGCAAGCTTTACAGCACCAAGAAAAGGCTTTGGGCAAAAAACGGCGCGTGCGTAAAGCTCAAAATAAGCCAAAGATATGCGACACCCCCTTGTCATTGATGATTACCCCAAGGCTATAACAGAATCTTGGGATTATAGATCCTGAACCAAGTTCAGGATGACAAAGGTGGTGATATATCAATAGGTTAAGAAGACGTAAACTAGCGCAACTTATGCAGGGATGGATCTATGTGTCCGTCCCGAGACAGGTTTTGAGGTTGCAGATAAACCTGGTTGCCAGCAACATTTTTTACAAAAATGATGTGAATAGAAACTCTTAGAGAATGAGTAAAGAATATGAAAGACCAGATCAAGCTTTCTGTTATGCGCAATAGTCTAAAGGCTCTTTATTGGTCTAATGCTTACAAGGCGTTTGAAAATAGCTGGCAAGGGGTTGGGCTTATCTATATGTTGCATAAGGTAGACCCAAGGCCAGTAGAAGGCTTTGCCCCAAACCGCATTCTCCAGCTGCGTCCAGACTTTTTGGAAGGTATTATCAAGCAGGCGATAGACAAGGGCTTTGATATTGTCTCCTTGGATGAAGCGCACCGCCGCATGAGTGAGCGGGAATATGGTCGTCACTTTGTCTGCTTTACCTTTGATGATGGTTATCAGGACAATTTGCATTATGCCCTGCCTTTATTTCACAAATATAATATCCCGATGGCAGTCTATATTCCATCTGACTATCCGTCTGGGGATGGTGAGTTATGGTGGGTTGCCCTTGAAAAAGTCATTGCAAACCATGATGCCTTGACAGCCATGTTGCCTGACCAAGATGCTGATAGTGCGATGCAAGAATATAAGTTTGATACTGCGACTGAAGCAGGAAAGTGGGCCGCCTGGCGCGCTATTTATCAGGTGATGCGTCATGAGATGGATGAAGAAGGACAGCGTAGTTTCATTTCTGAACTCTGTCACCGTTACGGCGTAGATATGAAGCAGATTTGCCGCGAGCAAATCATGACTTGGAAACAGGTGCGTGAGATGGATCGTGACCCGTTGGTGACGATTGCTGGTCATACTATCTCTCACCGCGCGGTGGGGCGTCTTTCCGCAGAGGATAGTCTTTATGAGATAGAAACAGGTCTTGCCCATCTGGAATTTGAACTGGGTCACGCGATTGAGCATTTTTCATATCCTTACGGCAATGAAGCCAGCGCGGGGGAACGTGATTTTCAGCTTGCGGCCTCGCTTGGCTTGAAAACCGCTGTCACCACCCGCAAGGGCGTATTGTTTCCTGAACACAGCAATCACATGATGGCGTTGCCACGGCTGTCACTGAACGGCGACTATCAGTCTTTGGAAATGAATGAGGTATTGCTGTCAGGTGCAGCCTTCGCCCTGTTCAATAAATTCCAGAAACTGAATGTGGGGTAGGGGCTTATGCTATATACTCTTCTTGTTGCATTATTTACCCTGCTGTTGCTATTCCTGTTTGTCTGGAAATGGGTTCAGGGTTACCAGAAATCGCAAACAACACGCTCTACAACAGAGCAGGCGAAATATATCGACAGTTACCGCTTTCCTGACAAGGTATATCGGGAGCTTGCCAAAAGGTATGAGTTTCTTGATGAGGAGCAGGTCGAGAAAATTGTGCTGGGACTGAGGGAGTATTTTCACCTGTGCCGCCTGTCAGGTGATAATATGGTCAGTATGCCGTCCGAGGCTGTTGACATGGCTTGGCATGAGTTTATCCTGTTTACCAGGGAGTATCAGGAATTTTGTGACAAGGCATTAGGGCGTTTTTTGCACCATGTTCCTGCTGAGGCCATGAAATCGCAGACAAAAGCCCAGCATGGCATAAAAATAGCCTGGACACTGTCTTGTCGACGCGAAAATGTTTCTGTCACCGCGCCTGAAAGGTTGCCATTGCTGTTTGCTATGGATGCAGGGCTGAATATTCCCTATGGTATGAACTATACCTTGGACTGCACAAAAGAAAAGGGCTGCCGTGATTATTGCGTCAGCCATATTGGCCAATCCAGTTTAGGAAAATCAGGTAGTAGCGTTAGCGGATGCGGTAGCAGTGCTTCTTCAACCAGTGATAATGGCGGCGGATTTTTTGGTGAAGGCGGGCTGTTTGGCGGCGGAGGTGCATCCTCTGATTCTGGCGGTAGTGATGGCGGCGGTTGTGGCGGAGGCTGCGGCGGCGGATAACGGTATGAACATGGAGGCGGGATATGGTCAGAAGAATAATGCGGTTTAGCTTTGGTTTTCTTTGTTTTATGACGTGGATGACGGCGGCTGTTATTAGCTCTGCTGCCCCAACCTATCCCGAGTTGACAGGCCGCGTTGTTGACAATGCCAATCTGTTGACCGCAGCGCAAAAAAAGCAACTCACAGACCAGCTCAAGGCGCATGAGGAAAAGTCTTCAGATCAGCTGGTGATTGTCACGCTACCTTCCTTACAAGGTTATGACATTGCTGATTTCTCGTTGAACTTGGCGCGTCACTGGAAAATTGGCCAAAAAGACAAGGATAATGGTGTTTTGCTGGTGCTTGCGCCTAAAGAAAATAAGGTGCGCATTGAGGTTGGCTACGGCCTTGAGGGCACATTGACTGACGGATTGTCCAAGCTGATAATTGTCCGCGCTATTGCGCCGCTCTATAAAAAAGGTAAGGCCTATGAAGCTATTCAGTCAGGTACTGATGAGATGATCGCGGTGCTTTCTGGTAATGCAGATGAGGTCAAGGCACGGCTCAAACCTCTGCCTGAACCAATGCCCTGGTTTGTAAAATTGTTCCTGTTTGGCTTTTTGGGCATTATTGTGTTTGCGATTATCAAGTCATTTATGCCTGTCTCTGAAGAGGAAAAACGCAGGCGGAAAAAAAGAGCCTTGCACCGCAAGAGGTCACGTAAGAACCGTGACGATGATTCCAGTTCCTCCTCGCGCAGCAATTCATCCTCTAGCAGCCGTTGGTCTGGCGGCGGCGGAGATTTTGGCGGTGGCGGTTCCTCCAGTGATCTTGGCAGTAGCGACGATAGCGGCGGCGGGGATGACTGAGCAGAAATTCTCTCTCTTTATCCTGTTAGCTTGATAAAAAGTTGCGGCAGTTTTTCGGGCAGACGTTCAATTTGGTCAATCACAGCGTAGCGATGCTCACCAAACAGACCAGACACATAATCATCAGCATTCGGGTCAAGACTAATGCAAAAAGTATTAATGCCTTTTTGCTCCAGCTCAACCACAGCTTTATGGGTGTCATCATGGAGATATTGCTTATCGGTGACATCAATATCATGAGGCGCACCATCAGTCAGCAGGAATAAAATCTTCTTTTCTTCATTACGGTGTTCCAGATAACGTGAGGCATGACGCAAAGCCGCGCCCATACGGGTCGAATAATCCCCTTCCATATTCGCCAGCCGTCCCTTAGATTCATCACCCCAAGGTTCAGAAAAGCCCTTAAAATGGGTGTATCTTACTTCATGGCGGGTATTGGAAGCAAAGCCCGCAATCGCAAATGGATCGCCGAGCGCCTCAACCGCTTCACTCAGCACAGAAACCGCTTCTTGTGAGAGCTGCAAAATGGTCGAAGACAAGCCTTCAGGCACATCATTAATCGAGTGTGACAGATCAAGCAAAATCAGGATTGAGATATTACGGCCATCTTTAACATGGGACTGATAATAGCGGGTATCTGGAATTGTGCCAGCCTTAAAATCTGTCCAAGCCCGCATGAGAACGTCCATATCCAGCTCATCGCCTTCAGACTGATAGCGCACCCGTTTACGTTGCTGCGGTTTCAGCAGGTCAACAATCTGTTTGAGGCGACGGGTCAGCTGCTTATGTTTATCAAGCAAGCCGTCAATATAGGCAGGGTTGCCAACAGTTTGGATGGTTTCATAAACCGTTGTCCAATCTGGACGGTAAGTCTGGGTTTGATAATCCCATTCCTGATAATGTTGCGGCGGAAGATTGCCATCTTCTTCACCTTGACGGTCTGAAGCCGCATGATCGGAATGAAAATCGCTGTCATCTTCTGCGGCTTCCAGAAACATCCAAAGATAACGGTTATCATCACGGTAAGCGACTTCTGTATTTTCAAACCAGATATTGGCAAGACGAAAATTCTTTGTTTGGTTTTGAATCAACCATTTTACCCCAAGACGGACGCTGAGTTGGGGGTCTTCTGGATTTTTAGCCAATTCTGCCGCAAACTCTTTCGCAAATTGGATAATTTTTTCATTTTTATAGGGATGGTTTGGGTCGAGCAGGGCGCGGGATTGCATCGTCAAAAGCTGGCGGATACAAGACCAATCCTCGTCAACGCAAGCATCTTCTTTAGGAATCGGGTGTAGACGCTGCCAGAGTGTGCGCAGTCCAGGATAACGCTGGATCGCAAGGGCTTCAATGCGGGCATCTTCAAAACATTCAATGGCAATATGCTGAAAGGGACTAAAGTTATCGGCCAGATAAGGTTGTGACCATTTACGGTGCGCGGCCAGATGGGCAATCATAGCGCGGTAACGATCAATGCCGTTAATCAGCGTGCCATCAGCGGCTTTAAAATCTTCATGGACATCAGGAACATGAAAGCCAAGTCTATCAAGGTGAGGGGTCGGTTTACGCGCAATATCAAAAGCCAGAGAATAGGGTTTAAACTCTTCTTCTAGGCCAAAAAACGCACGCAAAAACATATTGATCTGGCGTTCATAATCCATATAAAGCGTGCCGTGCCGCTCGCGCTGTAGCATCGCATGAGCATCGGCACTTTGTAGGCCAAAATAATCATGGAGGCGATGATTTTGATTTTTATAATTATTCAGTCCCGCTTCAATCCAGTTTGACATCCCGCCAAGAGAAATTTGGTTGAGAAGATAAGGCGCTTGGGTAATCAGAGCTGCGACACCTTCCCAATGAGAAACATTGATTTCAGAGCGTTCTGATTGAGTTTTAGCAACTTTCTCAACCATTTTAAACCATTGCACCATAAGTTCTGTGCTACCTAATCGGCGCGCAATCGCAATCAAGGTTGAGAGAAATGGATTAACCGCTTTGCCGCAGAGATGATCGGACAAAAACTGAGAGGTTTTGGCGACTTCATCCAAAATGGTGATGTCTGTTAGCTGAACCAGCTCAACACCTTCTTCCAGCATAATCAGTACCAACTCCATACCTCGTCCAAGATTACAGATCGACTCCGCCGATTTCAGCCATGTCTCAACGCCGTCCTCATCCAGATGATGCAGCGCATTGGCCAAACACTCGACAAAAATATCATCGACTTGCGGCACAGTACATTTCAGTTTTTCGCGATATGTTTTGGGCTTATTGGTCATGCTACAAACTCTTTTCTTTATGCGTCATATACTTAAGACCTATCCCTTAAGCACAAACCCTAGTGGACAAAAATCTTGATATTAATCAAAGTTATTTTGATTCAATCATTCTAAAACGATAACATCTGTTCTTTCTGTTCAGATCGGAAACATCTTGAAACAAGGATGTTTGTTTTTAACATTGTTATATTCTAAAGTTAGGGAGTTTTACACTCATGAAAACCTCATTATTAAGTCTTATTCTTTCTGTCATGCTTTTGGCAAGCCCCGCGAATGCTGGTGCTTTTGGTGACTTAAAAGCAAAAGTTCTGACTGCTCGTGATACCCTTGTTACCATGCTGAAAGATAGCAGTAAAAGAGGTGATGCTCAGCAAAAACTTGTTAAAGATACCGCTGATGCTGTTAGTGCGATGCTTAAAGGTATGAAAGCTCCCGCTGGTAAAGAAGCACAATTTAAAACTCTTTCTGACAACTGGTCTGCCTTCAAGAAAACCCGTGAAGCAGACCTTGTCCCTGCAATTCTTGCTGGTAAAGATGCTGATGCCAAAAAAATTGGTATGGGTATTCAAAAAGAGCGTCTCGGCAAAGTTCTTGAAATGTGCGATACCTTGGATAAATAATATTTTTCTATTTGTGCAAAGGGGGCGTTTGTCCCCTTTGCAACGTTCATGCAAAAAATAATTGTTTTATTATGCAATCTATCTCAAAAACAAAAGTGACAAGTCCCTTTTATCGTGCGAT